>JAJLWW010000101.1:0-96217 GCA_030570935.1 Geotrichum klebahnii
TCAGGGGTTTTTTCACTACCACCATCGGTGGCAACAACACCATCGCCACCATCAACTTCCAATCCATCCGGGTGGTCAGGATTGTCAGGATTATCAGGGTTATCAGTAATATCAACTTCAATAGGTTCAATATTCATTGCAACGTCTTGTTAAATGGAATAAACAAAATCTGTGTATTAGCCAATGTTATAATAGAAATAACAAAATAACATAAAATAAAAATAAACGATTACCAAGCACCTTCGAGATCAAAATTAAGATCTTGATGCAGTGGCTCAATGGTAGAGCATTGGATTCCAATGGCGGATTTAACCACCCAAAGGCTGCAGGTTCGATTCCTGTCTGTGTCAATTATTTTTTATTGGTCACTTTGCCAGTAATTTTTGCGGAATTCTAGATTTGGTCCAGAAAGCTTAACTCTCGTATTTCATTTGTCCTTTTCCTCGAGACAACCCCTAGCCCTAGCACATGGTGGTTGAAGTTACTGTTTACGGATAAAACATCGCTAAAAACCGGGAAAACGGCTGTAATTACAGAAATAAAAAAAAAATTAAAAATTAAAAAGATAAAAATATAAAAAAATGTAAAACTTGGAAAAAAGAAAAAAAAAATTAAGATAGTAAATAAAATTCAATATTTTTTCTCTTCTCCTTTTCTTTGAACTCTTCTTTCTCATTAGCCTTTCGAACTTCAGCTATATTCGAGAAATCCTATCTCTTGAGCCTTTTTGCGTGCTGATATTCACGCTAGTTCCTCAAGAGAATGCTTCCTGTTTTTTTTTCATATTTCTAATATTACTCCGTGTTAAAGCCCTCCATTTCATATTTACCAACGAAATATCTCAACATGCATAAACACCATATGAACAGAAATTACATCCCCAACTTCCGTACTTTCTTGCGGAAGGCCTTTCAACAGGCAAAGGCATCCTTGGATGAGGTATCTCATAATTCGCCCAAGCCCGCTCCATCTCGACCGTCCATTGTTAGAGTTCCATTCGACGCAAGACGAAGAATCAAGAACAGATACCAGGAAGCTCGAGACATGCCTCGTATGCCCTTAATGCCACATTGTGCAGTGAGTAGAGCGAAAGCTATTCATGGGCGTGAGCACTGTTTCCATAGCATGCATGGTGGCTCTCCAGAATTTTTTAGGCCTGGTTTGAGTTTTCGTGAGCGTATTAGGATTAGCAGGGCTCAATATGAAGCATATCAGGCCTATGTGAAATCTAGTCGCCCTTTACTTACACACAAACTAAACACTTTCCCTGTTTATCAGACTCCTGACAAGCCTTCAGATTCATTCTCTCATCGATTTCTTGGAACTCAACCAGCTCATTCTAAACACCGTTCACCATATAAGAGACATAGCCCAGCTTTGCGCTTGAGTTACGAAGTCAACTGCGTAATTCGAGCCAAACCTAAGTTTACTGCCGAATCCACCTCATCTGTACCCAAGTTCATTACTTCTCGACCAAATACAGCCAACACCATTCTTTCATCATTACCCAAGCGTCGTCATTCTTCTTCGTATCCCTTTCAGCTTTCAATTCCTCCTGTTTCTCAACTTGTCCGTGCATTTCACAGCCTACTACCCCGAACTGGCTCGTACGTTGACTTTAGTCTCACCCCTCGTATTACCATTCCTAAGGAAACTCAATTGACAGAAGAAATTGTTGATCAGCTTACAAACGATCTTGACCGTTTTGCTGACGAATTGAAGAAGCTTTCTAGTGATTTAAGAAATATCTCTCGTCTAGGCCAGCTGCCTGTATCAGTAGAAAATAATCAAGCTCTTCGGGTTTACTTTGCAAATTGTGAACCTGACAGACTTACAAATTTACTGGAAGGCGCTGAAGTGACTCTCGGTATTGTGCGATCTCAAAATGAATCGTCTTGTTCTTCAGACCCCTTTTTCTCCGACACCACATCAATGTCATCTTGGTCTATCCTCGATGATACACCTGACACTTCTATTGCTTCTGCTCTTGATTTACAAGAATTTTACTCCGTAAGTGAGACTAATTCTCAGTTTGAGCTAAACGTTGCAAACTTTCGAGGCATGATACCCTCAATTGAAAGATCAGCTTCCAGTATAACCACACCTTCACTTACTTCTGCGTCTTCCAACGAAACCATTTCAGAAGGATCGTCTATGCTATATCTGTAACAATTTCTTTATTTATGAGCCATGTCTATATTCTTTTTTTAGTTTTTTTTTTTAATTGATAAATATATTCTTAGTGTGGGCTAGGGCAGATCTCAGTTATTAAAAGGAGTAAACGTAAACACTAATTGAAAAGGTCAACCTGGCTTTCCTTGTCTTACACTTTCTATCATAGTTGCTTTGAATAGGAGCTCAATTGCACAAGATAAATATGACATCTCAGGACAGTTTTCAGTATTCACCTGAGAGTGAATTGGGGAACCGTATGAACTCGTTGAATGTAAATGTGGGTATCGCAAGAATCTTTGAATGCCACATACTAATGATACAATTAGGCTGACCCTCATGCCCAGGAGGGACAGAATCTCAATTCGGAGATAGACATGATGGATTTTAGTCTTCGTGATGCACGATATGAGAAGACGGAAAGCGCAATTCCTTTCCCTTCCACTCAGAGCAAGGATTTCGCAAACTCGCCACTACCATCCCAAATAACAGGAGGCGTCCCAGCAAACTTCTTGTCGCCTCCTGTTGCTTCAGGCCTTCCACCTGTTCTACCTCCCCGGGAAAGTGAAGGTGAATCTCATGCAGTATCTTCCAATGGAGGACCTCCATTGCCCCCACGAAAGCGACAACCATTTCTCTGGGGGAGTTCTGGTCGAGACCGATCCACCACTCTTACGAGTATGTCTTCTGGGTCCGCCGGGTTTAATGCTCAACGTGCATCGTTTTCATCTACAGCTAACTTTGACCTTCTCTTATCTCGCTTGGATGCTAAAGACGGTCAAACTTCGGGGTCAGCGGCCTCAATTGCATCTGGGGAGGGATCTGGAGCTGCCCTAAACGGAACAGCTCAACTACGTAAACAGTTAGAATCTATTCGGATTAGTTTACAAGCAGCAGGGCATCCTCCCCCTTATAGCACAGAATTGGAAAGTGATCCAGATGATCCGGCTACCATAGATTGGGAATTCTGGTCGCAGTTAGTGGATGACTATGCAACATTGGCTCGAAACAACCCCATAGATCTGTCATTGGCCATTGCATCCGGGATACCATTCAAACTGCGAGGCGTGATTTGGCAGACTGTGGCAGGTTCCAAGTCTTTGTCTTTAGAAGAGTTGTATTCATCGATTGTGACTGAGTCCAGTCCGTACGAAAAGGAGATCCGCCTTGATTTAAGTGAAACAAACTTTGTCAAAAATTCAGACTTGGAAGACTTATTTAGAGTTATTAAGGCATATAGTTTGTTTGATCCTGAGGTTGGCTATACCCAAGGAATGGCATACATTGCAGTGCCTCTATTAGTCAACATGCCTGAGCTCGAAGCATTTTGCTTACTGGTAAAACTTATGAAAGACTATGGTTTACGAGACTTTTTTTTAAATCAAATGCCTGGTCTTCAGTTGCGACTATACCAGTTTGATCGAATCCTGGAAGATACTTTGCCAGACATACACATACATCTGAGTCGGCAAGGTGTACGCTCGTCCATGTACACGTCTAAGTGGTTCTTGACATTATTTGCTTACAAGTTTCCTTTACCAATTGTGCTTCGAATCTACGATGTTATTTTGACCGAGGGAATTGAGGCTCTACTTAAATTTGCGGTAGGCATACTGCGCCGCAATGCAGCTGAGATTCTGAAATTGGACTTTGATGATTTACTTGCATTTTTAAAGGACAGTGTTTTTGACTTTTATATCATCCACGAAGAAGGAGAATCTAAGAAACTTCCTGCTGTTCGCAACCTCAGCATGGGTGCAACGGCAGATGAAAGTAGTGGAGATATTAATGCTCTCCTATACCGTATCAACGATTTGGTAGCTGATGCATATGATGTAAAGGTCCTACCATTGACCCTTCAAAAGTATAAAAACGAGTATCAAGAATTGCATCGAGTCGAGAAAGAACGCATTGAGGAAGTTGAAGACCTCCGCAGCACGAATCGCAAATTAGCACAACGCATTAAGGTCTTGGAAACATCAGTTGAATCACTCACCAGCGAGCATGTAGTGATTGCAAACGAGCTTTCTCAGGAGCAGATTAAAGCTGCTCAACTAGAAAATGAGTACGATGAATTAACGGAAGCTAAACAAGTACTTGAGACAGAGGTACATGAGAAACTTGACGGTCTTGGTGAAAACGCGGCTGAAGAGGTGAGTTCTTTCTTTGGAAATTATACCAGGTTTTGTTCCAAGTTAGTTTTTACAACCTTGCTAACTCTTCACAAACACAGCTCGTGACATTGAGAGAAGAAAACAATGAATTAAAGGACATTAAAGATGAGCATGAAGTTCAATTGACTAGTTTAGAACAAGAATTACTGGATACTCGCAACAAACTAGCCGATGTGAGTATATTGAAATTATCACTACTTGAAAGGTAATAAATGTGCGTGGACTAACTTCAATATAGCTTGAGGATGCCCATAAATTACTTCAGGGCAAGATCCAAAGTCTGAGGAATGCGTTATCAGATCATTAGAATTCCATAATCCACGTCATAAAAAAGTACAAGAACATGAACAATTGTTTTCATCACAGAGCACTAGTTTAGGAACATGGACTTAATTTTGGTTGGATTTGCAAATATATCTTATCTCACGTCATTCTGACAATTCTTCATGAATTATATCATCAGTTGTTACCATCTTTATCAGAATCCTCTTATTTCCGGAGGGTGATGTCGTAGTATATATAGCCCACAGTGTTGCTTTCAGGATTTCTCTAGGTTTGGTTGTGGGAGGTTATGATTTCGGATGGATGTCGGATGTCGGATACCTACCTCGGAATGCATTAGTAAGAAGTTCTAAGAACCACTACCTTAGCCAGTGAAATAACATAGTAGCACGCAAACTTCGCATCTATTTCCTAATAATCCTTCTTTTGCAATTAGATTTCTCACTCCTCCTCTTACTCTTCTTACTAATTACTCGAGTATATAAGTATTTCATGTCTCGCCTCTTACGTGGAAGAATCTTTCTTAATTACAACTCAATTACACTTTTAACCCCTCCTCTTCGCATTGCTCTTCGTTTCAACCCAAAGATTCAGCCCCTCCACCAAACCACTTTTCTCCGCAAGTTTCATCCATCAAACTTAACAATGTCTTCAATTCCTGCGACCCAAAGATCTATTCGCATCCATGAGAATGGCGGCCCTGAAGTCGTCAAGCTTGATACTGATGTACCCGTTGCTGAAATTTCAGACACCCAGATTCTGGTCAAGGCTAAATATGCTGGTGTCAATTTCATTGATACTTATTTCCGCAGTGGTTTGTATCCATCTACTTTCCCTTCCACTCTCGGACGAGAAGGTGCTGGTGAAGTTGTCAAAGTTGGCCCCAAAGTTACCAAGTTTGCTGTTGGTGATCGTGTTGGCTACATTGGCCAGAATGCTTACAGCGAGTACCCAGCATTTGAAGAATCCGCTCTTGTCGTTAAGTTACCCGAGGCTGTTGAGTACTCAACTGCTGCTGCCAGTTTGATCCAGGGCCTTACTGCTCTCACATTTGTACACGAAGCACATGAGGTCAAGAAAGGCGACTATGTTCTTATCCATGCAGCAGCTGGAGGAACTGGATCCATTTTTGTACAACTTGCCAAGTACTATGGTGCAACCGTCATTGGAACTACATCAAGCCCTGAAAAGGCTGCTATTGCTAAAGCCAATGGTGCTGACTATATTATCAATTACCGCATAGAGAGTGTCGTAGACCGGGTCAAGGAGATTACCCAGGGACGTGGTGTCAACGCTGTTTTTGATGGTGTAGGCAAGGACACTTATGAGATTTCTTTGGAGTCTGTTGGCCGCAAGGGTACTCTTGTATCATTCGGAAATGCTTCAGGTGCTGTTCCTCCCGTCAGTCTATTAAAACTGTCATCAAAGAATGTAAAACTTTTGCGTCCTTCGTTGTTCAACTATTTGTCTGAGCCAGAGGAGTGGGCTCACTATTCCAAGTTGCTTTTCAAATTGATTGACGATGGTAACCTTAAAATCTCTGTCTTCAAGACTTTCCCCTTTGAAGAGACCAGTGACGCTATCTCTTTGCTCGAGAGTGGCAAGACCACTGGCAAGATCATTGTCAAGATTTAAAGCACTTGTCTCTATATCAGTCCACGTAATAATTGAATGAAATACTTGAGTTTTGTTATACACTTCCATTGTAGCCTCTGACATACGTCCCTTCTTAATTAACTTACTATCGTACTTTCTCTCTGCTCATTTCCAAAGTTCTGAGGCCAATCCAATTTACTTTTGCTTAGAGTAATGAAGGGCGCTCAATTGGACGCAATACTGGCTCGCACGAGTATCCTGCAGTCCCGCATGGTTCACATAAAGACCCTGCACACCTTTCGCTCTGTACTCCAAGAAATGATCCCTTCCCCAGGTGCTGAAGGATTTTATCAGCCAGTATCTAATTCCTACATAGTCTTTGAGCGCTGTTTCAAGCAGTCCATAGAGTCTCACCAATTGTTTGCGCAACGGGCCATGGAGCTCTTGCCACATTGGACTAAGGTGCCATTGACATTTATGTATGTGTTGGCTAATTATCCATTTCCTCGTTTGAGTGTGAGTATTTTCCAACTTGGTCCCAATTTTGTTAGCTTATACTGACGAAAGATGGACCCTTTAGTACCCAGTTTTCACGGAAACAGTCCTAGCTTTGCCCCTAATGACTAGGGACGCCAAAGTAGTCAAGCATCTGTATCTAGCAACAATAAAGTCTGCACTTTACACTCAGACCATGGAGAGTGAAGTAAATGTGTAGATTTAATATTATTTCAATTCTTTGTATGTTTTTTCCCCTTCATGTTGCTGTATGAGCTTATATATAACGTAAGGTTGGATTCCACACAGTAAAAGAATTTAAGTTTTTCTATTTCAATAATTAAATTCAAATTTCCAAACCTTTTCTCATACAAATTGATTTGGCTGGATTTGGCCTAATAAATTGAAAATTGATTGAACAACGAGAAAAATTCACAAATCTGACTCAAAGATCTGAATTTCACCACTACTCTTGCTTTGAAATTTAAACCAATATGCCTCCAAAACGTAGAACTAGGTCCTCAGCAAAATTCAATGGTATATATATTGAGATCTTGAAATTGTTCCTTATCTAACAAGAATCTAGATCCCCCTGCTGAGCTTGTGGCCAAGCTTGAAGAAGAAGAAGAAGGTATGTTAATGAGAGTATCTATGAGTTGTACCTGAACCTCAGGTCTTGCTTGAAGCAAAGTCTAACAACTTATAGGAGGTGGATTTGTTATCTCAGACTCGGATGAACCTCCAAAGAAACGCCAGAGAAGCACTCGAAGCCGGGCAAAACCTTCTACAGCGGCTAAAGGAAAAGGAACCAACGGATCGAAAGTCCAAAGTAAGGGCAAAGGAAAATCTGTGACACCCGTGGACGTAAATATTTCGTCTTCTAATGATGAGCATTCTCCGTCGGTGCCACTTCCAAGTACTCAACCAACTTCCTGTGACGACGAACCTGGTCCGTCAAGGGCCCGATCAAAGCCTCGCCAGAGACGCACTTCTACCTATGTCTCCAAACGTGGGCGTCGGTCATCCAAGGTTGTGGATGGAAGTGATAATAGTGACGACGATGAGGATTTTGACGGAGCATCCGATTCTAGTGACGAAGACTATGATGACGAAGAACCTAATCTCAAGGAATCACTGTTAGAAGAAGAGAAAGAACTTGTGAAGGAAGAACCTGTTGTGGAAGCTCCCAAGAAAAGGAAACCAGCTAAAGCTCGTAGTGGTCCAAAGATGACATATCATGAAAGGGCTTCATTGGCGTTATTCAAGCAGCATCCTGAACTTGAAACCGTTTTTGATGATTTAAACGCAGAGGAAGTTATTGTCCCTGAACAAATGGAACCCGAAGGTATGACAATTTCGCTTCTTCCATTTCAGAAGGAAGGATTGAACTGGCTGGTTAAGCAGGAAGCAAGCCGTTATAATGGTGGAATTTTGGCTGATGAAATGGGAATGGGCAAAACTATTCAGACTATTGCGCTGTTTATGGCTGACAAGGATCGCAAAGAACCGATTTTAGTTATTGCTCCTACTGTTGCTATTATTCAGTGGCGTAACGAAATTGACCAGCATACTGGAGGAAAGCTTTCCATGCTTATTTTCCATGGCAATAACAGGACTAGATCGAAAAAAGAAATTATGGAACATGATGTTGTGCTCACTACTTATGCTCTTGTGGGATCTGTTTACAGGAAGCAACAGAGTGGATTCAAGCGAAAGAGTGGTATTGTTAAGGAAGCCAGTCTGTTACATAAAATTCAATTTCACAGAATTGTGCTTGACGAGGCACATAACATTAAGGACCGAAACTCTATCACTTCAAAGGCAGTTTATGCTTTGCAGGCTCATAAACGACTTTGTCTTACTGGAACCCCATTACAAAACCGAATTGGAGAAATGTATTCGTTGCTTCGATTCTTGCAGGTTAAGCCGTTTTGTGAAAACTTCTGCCGAAAGTGTGAATGTAGACAAACTGTGTGGAATTTCAATAACATTTTATGTGTTTATTGCAATCATTCCTTTCTTCAACATACAAACTTTTTCAACCATTCTATTTTAAAGCATCTTTTGGACGCCTCGGGTGAAAAAGGTCAACAGGCTATGAGTAACTTGCGAACTCTGCTAAGTAGAGTTATGCTTAGAAGAACCAAGGTGGAACGCGCTGATGATCTTGGACTTCCACCTCGTGTGGTAGAAATTCGACGAGACTTTTTCAATGAGGAAGAGATTGATGTTTATTCGAGTGTTTATTCTGATACCGTCAGGACTTTTAATACATATGTGGCTCAGGGTGTGGTTCTCAATAATTATGCCAACATTTTCAGTTTAATTACTAGAATGCGACAAATGGCGGATCACCCTGATTTGGTTTTAAGAAGGCATGCAGCTAACAATGAAATGCAGAATACCTTGGTTTGCCAACTCTGTGATGATGAAGCTGAAGAAGCAATTCGCTCTAAATGTCACCATACATTTTGTAGGTTATGTATCAAAGAGTACTGTGAAGGCTGGACTGGGGAAGAATCTGAGTTGCAATGCCCTGTATGCCATGTTGCTCTAACCATTGACCTGACAGCCCCTGCGCTCAAAGCAGATGCAGATACTGTCAAAAAGGGCTCTATCATCAACCGAATTAATATGACTGGAAATTGGCGAAGCTCTACCAAAATCGAGGCTCTAGTCGAAGAACTGTACAAACTGCGAAGTGACCGTCAAACTATCAAGTCGATTGTATTTTCACAGTTCACTAGTATGCTTGATTTAGTTGAATGGCGTTTAAACCGTGCTGGATTTCAAACAGTAAAACTTCAAGGTAGCATGTCTCCATCCCAGCGTGATAGCATTATTAAACATTTTATGGAAACCCCTTCAGTTGAAATTTTCTTGGTTTCATTGAAAGCTGGTGGAGTTGCATTGAATCTGTGTGAAGCCTCTCAAGTATTCCTTCTGGATCCCTGGTGGAACCCCAGTGTTGAGTGGCAGAGTGGTGATCGTGTACATCGAATTGGGCAGCATCGACCAGTGAAAATTACTAGATTGGTTATAGAAGATAGCATTGAGTCGCGAATTATTGAGTTACAAGAAAAGAAGGCCAATATGATTCAAGCTACGATTGGTAATGATGATGCGGCCATGAATCGTCTTACTCCCGCTGATATGCAATTTTTGTTTGTAAATTCTTAATCAGAGAATTTACAACGCGAGTTAAAACGAAATTAAATTATAATGTTGGAAAAAATATATAATATATTAACATCAATGAACACAGATGAATATTTCGATTTTTAAACATCATGAAACTGCATCTCTGCGAACGTTGATTGATGTGATTTAGAGAAGACATTGTTGAGTTAACTGAAGTAGACAAGCCAAAGACATTTTGGCCAAATACGTAGTAGCCTAGATAATGAGAAATGGAAAGGGTTGATATAAAACAACACGAATTTCCCTTTAAATAATCATTTATTTTAACCTATTATTTGTTTACTTCACTTTTGCGTTTTGTGAATCATCTGTTTGTGATATGCTATATTTCTCCTGTGCTATGGAGTTTATGGAAGTAACTATCGTGGGACTAGAAGCAACATTGAGAACGAAAATTGTAAAAAAGTTCCCAGATCCTCAATATCAATTAAAATAAGAAATATATTGAAATAATCAAAATGAAAATCGGTTTCGGATTGGCAAAAAAAGTTTGTTCATATATGGTGCTTTGGATGTATGTTGATCTACATATTAACCTCACAACTTTTTAATTTTCATTTTTCATCAACTTTTCAACGAACCCAGCCAAAACCACAACTACCCAGCAAACATCAATCGGCTGTTCAAAAATGATACAGGGCATTCCTTTCAACACACAATTAAGTTCAATATGGCACATCACTAAAGTATTTGTGGCAGTGAAAGTTGTGCTGTTTCTGATTTTATATTTCCAGTTTACTGAATATGATACTTCTTCATCAACCCTTCTTTTCCCAGAACCTGAAGAAGCGTCATCTGCTGGCCTGGGCTGGCAGATTCTCCAGCAGATCGCCAAACGCTTGTGTATCTGGGATACTGTGTTTCATGTAACAGCGGCACAAAACATGGAAGGTGTGCCATTGTATGAACATGAATGGGCATTTGGAATTGGCTGGAGCCGGGTTGTGCGACAAGCAGGGCTATTGCTAATACGGTTGTTTGGCGGCGACGATAATAAAAATGACATCTACTACTACGTTCTGGGAGCGACAATGGTGTCCACTTTAAGTCATTACTTTGCTTGCATTGTCTTGTACTTCTTGACACTTCAAATTCATAGCGCTCCGCGGTCTCCGTACTTAATTGATCTGCTTCAACAAGCGCGTACCCCTAGTGGAGGCAATTTATCTAGCTCAAGTGTTAGCACCTCCGAACTTAAAGCAGCACAGGAAGAAGAAAAGAAGAAAAGAGATCGTGAACATAAGAAAGTGTTACTGACTTCCGAGCGAGTTGCAAGAAAAACAGCAGCACTATTTGCACTCACTCCAGCGGGAATGTTTATGGCTGCAGGTTACGCTGAATCCACGTTTGCTCTGCTTTCATTTTGTGCGATTCTATTAAGAGAAAATCAATTTTATACTGCCTCGGGTGCTCTATTTGCAGGCGCGACTTTGTTGAGAAGCAATGGCTTATTATGGGGTTTATTGTTTCTAGGTGATTTGGCCACGGTCATCAATGGACTTATACAGAGTTGGGGTAGCCCAAGTAAGCGGGCACTACGAGGAGAACTGTTTATTACAGGAATTCAAGTTATTTTCGGTGGTCTAATGATTGGCGCTGCGTTTTTTGGCGTTCAATACTATGCCTACACCATTTACTGCACATCCTCTTCGACGAGCTCTGCCGAATGGTGCACTAACCGAATTCCTCTAATCTACTCATACATTCAAAGCAATTACTGGGGAGTCGGATTTCTACGATACTGGACCCCCAATAACATTCCGAATTTTTTGTTTGCCTTCCCTACGCTTGCCATCATGTGGAAGAGCGGCTGCTACTACTCATATTACCTTCCCAAATCCATCAAGACAGAGACCAGTGTACCGAGCATTGGCGAAAACGAGCGGGCTGTTCTTCGCAGAATTGAATACTACTCTCCATACCTGACCGTTCAGCTATTGATGTTCTTTTCCTGCATTCTTACATGGCACGTCCAAATCATTACGCGAGTAGCATCGTGCTTGCCTGTACTTTACTGGTATACTGCCGAAATGCTGATGAGTACTCAGTTGGCTCAGGTGAAGACTGGCAAAATGATTGTTCGATACTTTATCGTGTGGATAGTGGTTCAAGGCATTTTTTTCTCAGCGTTTCTTCCGCCAGCCTAGTTGTACATGTAAGAGGTTTTTTTTGAGATGGACATAAAATAATTATTAAATGGAATCATGAAATAAATTAGTGGCCACTAATGGCTTTTCCTGTCTGTGCTAAGGCTTCTGTAAGAAAAAAGGATGTTAGGAACTTGCTGGGTGAAGATAGAATGAATACAGATAACATACCGCGTCTGGCAGCGTCCTCCAGTAATGCTGTGTCTATGGCATTTGCAGGTAGGTGTACGTATCTTACAACTGATCCTCTAATGAAAATATTCCTAACAGCACTGAGGTGAGGATAGTTTGCTTCATCCAGAGTTGTAATGTTATCAAGTTTGAGGTTGAGATACTGGTCGACTGATTTCAGAGTACCTCTAATAGAAAGATCATTCTTGAGCTAAAATCGATGAAAAGACACTGGTTAGCACATGTATTCTACAAGGACGGCCCAGTATTTTTTGGTTTATTAGTTTTACCTCGACGGTGATCTAGAGTTTGGTTGTCAGCATTGAAGTCTCGCCAGAACACGGGTGGTATTTCATTTCACATACTTCATGGTCCACCAAAGTCTTGAAGAAAGAGAAAAACAGCATCTTTGGGGTATTTCAGGAGTGCTAGTCTATGTGATTGTCTTAAATGAAGGGTTCTTCTTCGTCGTCTGTTCGGTTGTAGCTGGAGTAGCTTTAATTTTTCTACACACGAAATTATTTTGAGCTTGAACAGGGTAAGGGCATTTCAATCCTTGTGAATCTTTGTGTTTTTGTTTTTTTTTTTTCTTTTGAAATCTTTGGGTGGGCCAAAAATTGAAAAAATCAGCAAAGGAAATCGCTACCAGAAACAAAAATAAAAATAAATAAAATAAATAAAAAAAGACAAAATTTAAGATTTATCCAAGATCATCATCGACCAAAGTTACTGCTCAAGTACCAGCCACGAAGATGAAAAGGAAGAACAAGAAGAAGTTTGAAACCGGCGGAGATGATGAAAAACTTCTAATAGCGATCTCTGTAACCTTTGTCGTGTCATTTACTGTAATCGTTGTATATTCCACTGCCATCATCTTAGTAGTAGCAGCTTAAGAACTGAACCCTCTCCACAATCTGGCTCTTGCCCATGTCAAGACCACCCGTGAAAGTCCTTGTTAAACCACGGCTCGTGCTGCTTTTTCAGCTGCGTTGAAGCTTCAAACCCCCCGTAATCTGCTCCTTTGCTTTGTATTCTGCTCCCTGCCGCTGCTGCTGCTGCTGCTTCTGCTTCTGTCCTGCCGACTGGTTTAATCGTCCTACAGCTTGTAAACAATGCTCCATGTAAATCCCAGCCAAACCCTCTCCCCCCCTTAGTTTTCTTGTATTTGAATACTCTTCATCTTACCTTCCTATTTATCTCCATCCATTCTCTTCCACGTAGCACTCACTTCGTCCTGTAGCACTCGCACCCCTCCGTTCTGAGCCTGATTCCCTTGGTTGCTCTATAAAGTAGTCTGGTTGTGCTTAAACCCTCTCCAAGGCCATGCCCATATAATGACCCAGCCTTCCTCCCCGTCTTCCTCCACCCCCAACTCTTCATCGTCCATCCCTGCGTCAACCAAACAAACCACCTACTCCACCCGTGCCAATATTGCAAAGGGCAGTGTTCAATCTTCTCGATTGCACCACCATCTTCGTACAAGATCTTCAGATTATGGTCTTGCCAACCTACAACTAGCAGCCACTTCGTCATCTTTTCCTCTTCAACAGCAACTTCAAACCCCAAACACAACTGTCAATCTTAACCAACCTACGCTTCGCCACTACCATTCTCTGTCAGACCAGTCTTTTTCTGGCACCACCTCCACTTTGTCTTCTAACTTTGGAAGTAAATCTTCTGTATTCCTACCTTCTGTTAACATAGGCTCCTCTCCCATGTCCTACTCACCAGCAGATTCTCCATCGCTGGCTAATCGTGGCAATGAGGGCCATGCCAACAGCTCACGATCTAACTTTCAGTTGAATATGCCTGATGAGCTTTCCTTTTTTACACCTGCCACTTCATCAGTACAGAGAAAGCTTGTTCAACCGGCCTCGTCATCTCCGCAGTACCAAACACGGCAAGCTGTGGCCAGCTCTTCAACCCCAAAAGTTTCATCTAGTTTGAAAAGCTCCAGTTACGGGTCTACGTCTTCATTAATGTCTTTTGAGGATCCAAACAATTCCATGTATTCTAACCGTTCATCCCTTCCACCCGACCAAAATTACCCCAGCCAACCTCAGCAACAACAGCAACTCCAACAGCAACACCAAACCCAGTCACCGTCACAGCCGCAACAACATCAGCAGCAACAACAGCAGTTCAAACGTAACTCTGGAACAATCACCAGTCCAGGTCCAGGTTCCTTTACTACAGGAATCGCTGGTGGAGGTGCCAGGACTCGGTATAACCCTCACGCCAGCCCTCATATGCAAAGTTTGGGAGTTGAGTTTCCCCAAACGTTAGCTGGTTCAACCCTTCAACCATCCATTCAGCCAGCGAACCATCTAGAATTAACTTCCTCCCCTGTCATTCCATATTCTCCAATGACTTCTACTAGTCCTGCTACACCTATACTTAACCCTACACATAATCCATGGGCTTCCCCTTTAGGTACGCCAACTAACCATCGACTATCTCCTGGTCGACAACAAGGACAACAAGGACAACAAGGACAAAGCGTTCCAATTTCACACCTGCAGTCCCCATTATCTCAACAACCACCACCACCACAGCTACAACCTAAAAATATAACTGAGCTACACCACAATCAGTCTCAACCACAACAGCAGCAACAACAAATTCAGGACTCTCATTTTGCCAATTCTCCTTTGAGGCAGCATATGACTTCGTCTTCACAGAACCCTACGCTGCTGTCTGCTACTCAGGCAGGCGACCAGCAGCAACAGCAGAGTTTTCTTAGACGTTCAATGGTTCATCACAAGTCGACATCTCAGATCTCATCTCCTGTGCCCTTAGTTCAGCAATCGCCTCAACCTCAGGGCTCAAATGCATATATTCCAAATATTGCTGTGCCAACGTTTCGCACCGTCAGAAGCAAGTCCGAACTGGCCCCTGTCATCAACCCTCAGCCCAAGTATCGCCGGGCGTTACCTGAGGGTGGTTCTCTAAGTCCACTAGCTGCTCTCACAAAGCAATTGTCTACGACCTATCACATATGTAACCCTGCGTTCAATTATCAGTCATCTAAAAATCCGCGGCGGATTCTCACCAAGCCTGGTGAAGGTAAACTCAATAATGGCTTTGACAACGCGGACAATGATTATATTCTTTATGTCAATGATATTCTGGGAATAGACGAACAACGAAGGTATGTCTTTTTCATTAAATTTGTTTCACTTTTTCTAACTTATTTAGATATCTTGTGCTGGATGTACTTGGACAGGGCACGTTTGGCCAGGTTGTCAAGTGCCAGAATATGATGACCAAAGAAATTGTTGCTGTCAAAGTCATTAAAAACAAGCCTGCTTATCTTAAGCAAAGTATGATGGAGGTTTCAATTCTGGATCATCTGAATAACCAGGTGGATAAAAATGACGAACACAACTTGTTAAGGCTCAAAGACAGATTTATGCACAAAAATCATTTATGTCTGGTATTTGAACTACTTAGCAGCAATCTTTACGAACTCGTCAAGCGCAACAATTTTAGAGGTCTAAGTATAAACCTGGTTAGAGTGTTTGCTCAGCAACTACTAGACTCACTTAAGGTATTAAAAGAGGCAAAGTTAATTCATTGCGATTTGAAACCTGAAAATATTTTACTCAGAAGCTTGGATAGTCCTGTTATTAAAGTCATTGATTTTGGATCAGCCTGCCATGAGCTGCAAACAGTCTATACATACATTCAATCGCGATTCTACCGCTCGCCAGAAGTTCTTCTTGGCCTTCCGTATACCACATCAATTGATATGTGGTCGTTGGGTTGCATTGTAGCCGAGCTATTCCTGGGATTGCCTATCTTTCCTGGCACTTCGGAATACAATCAATTGAGTCGCATTATTGATACCCTTGGCAATCCACCCAACTGGATGATTGAAATGGGCAAAACATCTGGACAGTTCATGGAAAAGTATGTCGATGAGTATGGCCGTAAGCAATATCGACTTAAGAGCAGAGAAAAGTTTTCAGCTGAGTTCAAGACTGAAGAGCATTCAAGCAAACAGTATTTTCCTTCTACTAAACTGAACGAGATTATAATGAATTATCCTCTTCCCAAGCCCAAGATGAAGCAATCGGAGATTGACTTGGAAATGCAGAATCGTGCTTCATTTGTTGACTTTGTTTCTGGCTTGCTGAACATGAATCCCTTTGAGCGCTGGACACCCCACCAGGCTGCAATGCATCCTTTCATCACAGAGAGCAAATTCGTCTCTCCATTTGTGCCTTCGCTAATTGCAAAGGAAAAGATGCAACCTTCTGGTCAGCACCTACAGCAAAGCTTGTCGTCTCCTCAAGCTCAACAATTGCCACAACAGCGTGCCAAACCTGCACTTGCACCACGATATCAGCAAGCCCAACCTCCTCAACCTCAAATTCAAATTCAAAAGCCCTCCGTTATTTCGTCTCAGCAGCAGATATCCCAACCAAATATTCCTGCAATCTCAGTACAGTCCATGTCTGAATCGCCGCAAGTCCAGAAACCGCAGCATTCTCAACAAACTCAGCAATCTCATCTGCCTCAGCAGGCTCAAAGTAACCATCAGAGGGCAAACATGTATTATGGAAGTGGCAATGCTTATGATCCTCCTCAGCTCCAAGTAACTGCCGCCCCATCAATTCGCAACCCTCCATATCCTACCAATACTACTACCACTAATACTAATAGTGGTCCTAGCCAGAGTTTGGCAACTGGCTGGTCTACTAGGCGTCCTCGTGCTTCTACGATTGGAAATATGGCTCCGATCCCTCCGCCAATTCAACGTGCCACTGCTTTGATGAATCCAGCCCAGCCTATTCGCGCTCAGCCTAGCCCTGCATATATTCCTCCGCCTGAGCTTATAAACGCTGGTAACCCGGGTGCCCACCGAAATTCCAATGTCAGGGCTGATAGTAGTGGGGATGCCGTTAGGCACCTTGAGGATGGACTAGTCACATACTGGAGCTAGATTAGACCGTCCACCAAATTTTTATTTTACATTACAAGTAGCATTTCAGAATGAAAAGAAAACTAAATATCCTTCACTTGTTTGAAATATATAAGTAGCATTAACTGTTTGAAAAAAAAAGGAAAATCTTTACAAAAGCAGTTCATGCCTTGACGCGCCAATCTGCCTTTGAGATATCGTCGGTATCAAGGGCAAGGGTAGCTCCACAGCTCTTGTTGCTGCTTTCTTTCGGAGTTAATTAATGTGCTGCCCCATTTCTTTATTTCAATTTTTCTTCCTTGAAAAAAATTAGTACCACTGAGATATCAAAAGTATATTGATTTTTTAGATCTAATATCCATTCAGTTACCCTTGTTTAGAGTGGTTTATATATCCCAGGTAGTAACATTCAAATGGCAAAAAGCGGTTCTAGCAAAGAGAACAACTCTGGCTACGATCGAAAAAGTAAGTACTTGTCTTGCGTTCAATTATTTATTTTTTTCTTTCCCTTCTAACTAATTGTTGTATAGTTCTCTATGGCGCGATAGTTCATGGTCACTCTTCAGTGTTGTCTGAGTACAATGCCGATCCTTCAGGCTCAGCCAAAGAGTTGAGCAAAGTTGTGCTTGAAAAAATAGTTTTGACAGATGACAATAAGGTATGTTGCTGCTTTGTTTCACTACCAATTGCTATCTTCCTCGGAATTTACCGAGCTAACATGTCTAACTTTAGCTGAGTTTTTTACATGGCAACTACTCAATTCATTATATTACACGGCCCAGCGAGGTGCCATCAAGCGCACCACTGGGGTTAACATACATTGTTGTGATGCACCATAAGAACAGTCCCAACAATGCAGAGGGCAGTTCTGACGAAAATGGTCGGCGTGTGCCCTTTCTATTTTTGCTCGACCTGGAAAGTATATTTCGTAGCAAGTATCTTGGCCAGAGTGTTGGTGGAAGTGTTGAGGACCTGCGTGGCGTTCCAGGACTCGACAAGGACTTGCAAAATCTATTGGAACGAGCCGACCGTGGTGAAAACGATGTGTCAGGCCTAGCACGTCAGGAAATAGAACAGGTTAAAACTATCATGATTGAAAATGTGGAACGTGTGCTGGAGCGAGGGGAGAGGATAAATTTGCTTGTTTCAAAAACAGATCGGATGAATAACGCTGCTGTTGAGTTTAGAAAGAGATCAAATGCTGTGAAAAAGTCAATGCGATGGGCAAATATCAAGTAAGTGTTTCGATTGAGTTGGATGTGTTGACTGGAATTATACTAACGTACATACCGCTAGATTCAAAGTAATTGTGACTTGTTCCATTATTTTTCTCATTTATCTCATGTTGGGCATTCTATGCGGATTACCTGGTAAGTTGGAACTGAAATACAAGAATTTAGTGTTTTAAACCTTCCTATATTAACTTGTTTTAGGTTTGAGTCAATGCCTTGCTTAAGCTTAACAGCTCTAGAATCAAAAAAAAAAAAAATCCCACATCATACTTTGCATTTTAGTTGAATCATTCTTGTTGATCTATATTGGTTTCCTTTTCCTTTTTTTTTACTTTTTCTTAATAATTACCAATGTTAATTGCAGCAAATTGTTATTTCATTTTATGTTTTAATTGGTTTTATCTCAGTTAGAAACAATATAAAATATCCAGAAAATGTCAACTCTCTCAATGACCAGAATAGCCGTACTGTGTTTAGGAGATGGCAAGCTTTTCAGTAGCTTCCTTTAGCTCTTCAATCACTTCCTCACTTTGCAACTTGGATTCAGGATCAAAGTAAGGACGCTCAGCAATTCCTACAGTACGAATTCCAGTACGTTCAGATCCCAACCCAAGGTAATCAAAGGTAGCAGTATGATATGTTGATCGGTTATCCCATACAGCCAAGTCATTCTTGTTCCACTTGAAGCGGACGTGAATGTCATGTGAATGGATTAAAGTCTCTTGAATAAATCGCTTAAGAGCAGCTGATTCGATAGGAGAAACTTCATTGATACCTGTGAAATGATGGCCAACAGCAAAGAGTGACTTCCAGCCAGTGATGGGGTTGGTTCGCACAATGGGATGCTTGGCAGTGAGCTCATTTCCAATATTTTCAGGGGCACCACGTTGCTGAGAGTACAAAGCAAATGCCTTGTCCTCACTAAGTCGCTGGAACATTTCCTGAGAATAGGTACCAGTCAGAGTTTCAAGATAGGCTCTGAAAGAAGGTGAGAACTTTTCAAAAAGTGCATATCCATTGGCCCAGAGTGTATCACCACCAGTGGCTGGCAATTCACTCAGTTTAAGAGAAGTATAGTCAGAAGGAACCGGCTCGAATGTGATATCTGAGTGCCAGCCTTCTGAGGATCTGGTAGCGTTAGGTTCTTTCTTCTTGAGTTCCTGGTAGTGCTTGCCAATGCGAGATGTGATGAAAGATACTTCAGGATCAATGAGTCCAGTCTCTTTACTAATGACACCACCAGCAGGTGCAACAGGATGAATATGGAGTCCTGAAGTCTTGGGCTTACCAGAGAGTTTTCCAAGTTGATCAACAAATTGCTTTTGTTCCAGAACAGACAAATTTTGGTTTCTGAACAAGACAACTCCACGACGGGAAATAGTAACAGCTAGATCACGCAAAGCGTCCTCGTCTTTCAGTATATCTGAAATCTGAACCTCGGAGCTGAATTCGGTTCCCAACAATGGAGTAGAGTCACTGGCATATTTGCCATACTTTGAGTCAAGAGCTCCTGACAATTTCAAGGGCTTGGCTCTAGCCTCAGGTGCAATGTAAGAAGGGCCTTCCTCAAACTTTTCGGCATAGGGTGAAGGGCCGGTTTGAGGTTTAGTCTGCTTGGGAAACTTGGTTTCATCAAAGACAGCAAATTCGACATCATCAAGAGAAGGCATTGTGACGGTTTAAAAAGTTTCAATTGAGTAGAGCGTGGAAGATAGGTTGTTATAAATACTGAGAATTAGTATTGAAAGAGCAGTAGTAGCTTTTGAAGGCTGATGAGGATTGAATGATTGAACAAAATGGAAGGATATTGAGCTGTTATTTATACTAGTCAAGCTCTCAAGCAATTCCCATTCATATTGCCTTATTATTCATAATATTCATAAGATTGTCAGAGAATTGCGAAATTAATTCGACGTTCATGTTAAATCCATTCAGTTCAGTTCACTTCGCCATAGTCAGCCACAAACATAATTTCCTTCTCTAAGGCAAAGTCCATTCAAAAGGCTTTATCCTAACAAACATTGTGGCTTGCAAAGATAAAACTGGGGAAATAATTAAAGGACTCGGTACTTGGAGGTTTGTGAGTTTGTAATACCAATCACGTCATTTGCCATAATGAACTAAAAAAAAAAATAGGAAAACGAGAAAAAAGACATGGACAAAGCTGGCAGTTCAGTAGGTTGAAGCCACAATCTCTAGAAAGAAGAGATGAGGTAAATTCCTTTAATAATTGTGATTGTGCCTCAGTGAAGAATATAAAAAAAAGACCGTGATTGAACTTTGTCTGGCGTGTTAGCCTGTATTGTATTTACTTAAGTAAATCTAAGATTGATCAGTATATCGATAAGGCTGAGAATAGTGAGCAATAAACGACCTAGTTCGTACCCCCCAGTGCACAGACAAATTGTACTATGTCGAGTCATACAACGGATAATTAAAAGATACCATTGAATATGAAAATCAAGAAGTGTCCTAACAATTACTAGGTAAATCCGTGTCATTTTAAAAGCATTTGAAAATGCTCATCCACCAGTACTCCAGATTTCTCGTCATTTCGTATTTCTTTCTATCGTTCAAATTAAGAGATTTCGAAAGAAAAAAAATTAAACCAAGTGTACTCTTAAACTCTATATCTCTAATGAGAACCTTCGTCCAGCATGTGTATTTGCAGCAACCGTTCGTGCTATGGCCTAAGGAGGTAAGGTGAATCTAACAGGCCCCTGAAGCCTCCAGATTTGGCCAACATAATCGCAATAAATCAACATCAGAAAGATTGATCTTCGCGCACGGGCACAACAGAGTCCAGAGTCCACCGTGTGAAGATATGGTTAGGAATGTACGTTATGTGGGACAAAACCTTGGGCTGAAACAGGATTTTTTATTATTTTTATTTTTATTATTTTTTTGCTGGTAGACATTCTTCAAGCATGGAAAGCCCGGATGTCTCTACAATGATTATATTGTAAACTCTAAGATATTTATCATGAGATTCTTCATTATATTTAATCCCTGAATTAAGCACTCTTTAGCAAAGCCCTGAGCATTATATTTTGAGTGTTGATGTTTTGGTCTGGTACGAATCAAAATATTGTGCAATTTAGAGATAGACAGTTACGTCATAAATACGATTTTACTTGCCTTTCCAAAAACGAGAAAAAACCAAGCAACCAGACCAATTCACAAACCATTGTGATTTCTTCCTCGTTCCATTTTTTTTCCTTTTGACATCCTTCTTCCAATACGTTTCGGCATCTCCCTACTTCTAAACTTCCAGAGTTTGCTTTTACTAGTGTACTTGATCACACAGCTACTTTGTTAAACATTAGAAATCTTCGTTTAGTCCATACTCTTTGCCCTCGCACGTTCTTTTCTGACGCGGGGTTTATTGGCTCTTCTCCAGAAACTCATTTTAACATTCTGATATTATCTTTGCATCTCTAACTCAATTCCTGATTCTAAAAGTTATCTTTTAGGAAACGTATTTTGAAGATGCCAGTGTTTGAGGTATGTTTACATTGGATTGGTATATCATTCCTTTACTAACACAACTCTAAGAATTTAAAAAACTTCATTCGTCAAGGCAAGCAGGCCCATGGTGTAAATGGGCTGCCAGTCTCGTCTGAAAATGAGAATCAACTTCACTTGAGCGTTTCTCCCTCAAGTATCATAAACTCGCCATCTACTGCTGCACCCCCAGTTGTCACCATTGAAAACATCAATACACGTTCAACTGGAACTCCTCATGAATCAGAATCCCAACCTACTTCAAATACTACTCAGCGGATAGATGCCTACAATGAAGCCATTCAGCATATTGTTGAAGAAGAAACACGCCAGAAGTCTACACTTCCCTCATACCCTGGACTCGAGCGATATAAATTGATTGAGAAAATGGGCGATGGCGCGTTTTCCATTGTTTATAAAGCTCTCGATACAAAATCTGGTAATTATGTTGCCGTTAAAGCTGTTCATAAAGAAGATCTAAGTGTCTCACAGGTAAGCACCAAATTCATCAGGCCCCTCATTTCTCATCCTTTAGTTTTCAGTAACTGATCCTAATATATATTTCCAGCAACATCGACGCCATTTAGGAGAAGTAGCACAAAGAGAACAAGAAAATGTCCAGGTGCGAACTATCTATTTTTCCTCTCCCTTATTTATTATATATATATATTTTTATTTCATGTTGCTAACATACAAATCTCTAGCGTTCTACCATTTTAAAAGAGGTTGCCATTATGCGACAATTAAGACACAAGAATATCACTGAACTTTTAGAATTTAAAGAAACGCCAGAGTTTTATTTTATTGTGCTTGAACTGGTACCAGGTGGTGAACTTTTTCATCAGATTGTTCGGCTGACTTATCTTTCTGAAGACCTTTCTCGTCACGTCATTGTGCAGGTTGCTGAAGCTGTTAGGTACCTTCACGAAGAAGCAGGCGTCGTGCATCGGGATATAAAACCCGAAAATTTGTTATTCTATCCAGCACCATTTATTCCATCAAAGACAGTTCAAGTTCGTTCTGGTGAAGATGAGGATAAGGAAGACGAAGGTGAATTTATTCCTGGTGTGGGGGGTGGAGGAATTGGTGTTATAAAACTTGCTGATTTTGGTTTGTCTAAAATTATTTGGGACTCGAAAACAATGACGCCGTGTGGTACTGTAGGATACACTGCTCCAGAAATCGTCAAGGATCAGCGATACTCAAAGAGTGTGGACATGTGGGCCCTGGGATGTGTATTATACACTATTCTATGCGGTTTTCCTCCTTTCTACGATGAGTCTATTCAGATCTTGACTGAGAAGGTTGCTAAGGGTGAATACACTTTTCTCAGTCCATGGTGGGATGATATTTCCGACAGCGCAAAAGATCTTGTTACTCACTTACTGACTGTTGACCCTGAACGTCGATACACTATAGAAGAATTCATGCAGCACCCATGGATCACCCAAGGAAAGAAGCCTGAAGCACGTGAGTTTGATTCGTCTCTTATGAAGCCTGCCCAAACCCGCAATGCACCAGCCTTGGATAATCTTGAATTTCCCAAGCCTCCTGATGCTCCATATATCGCTGATTCAGCTCTGAAAGCTAGTGCTGGTCATACACCTGGCCCTGGAGTTCGTCCTGAAAAGGCGTACCTGTCACCTGCAATTGCAATGAAAGAAGCATTTGATGTATTCAACGCTGTTCATCGTATGGAAGAAGAAAACACTCGTCACCGAAAAGGCAAGAAAATGTTAGATCAGCTCGGGGAAGAAGAAGATGACGAAGATGTTTCTATAGATAGCAAATTGAGCAACCTGAAAATAAGCGATGGTGGAAAGGCCAGTCGTTCTCAGAAAGCTTCTGCACCTAAGAAGGGTAAAGATACAGCTCCTTTACAATTGAATATTGGAGGTTGCGGTGACAAGTTTTTTGAATTAAATTTAGATAGCTCCACCTTGTTAGAACGCCGAAAAAAGAGAACTGGTTAAACATGAAAACAAAAAAGAACGAAGACAGAAGCCCAGAGGTATTGGTACAAAAACAAAAATACAGAACAAATCATGACAAACAACAATCGGTTGAATACTTTTGATGCCAAAAGAGCATAAAAGATTAAAAAAAAAAACATTTTATTTTCGCAGAACACATACAAATTTGGGGTTTCAATTTTTTGCAATGAAGTATCAAATTTTTTTTTTTTTTTCATTTCTCTTTTCTATTTTTATTTAATTACTTTATATTAGTTTTTTTTTTTCAAGTATTTCGAAGTATTTATCTACCAATGGCTTTAAAAAGTCAAGAGTTACAATTCAAGATGGGGTTTTTTTGTTACAAAAATTTTAACGTCTCTTTTGAGTATTTTTTATTTAATTCAAGTCTCAATAAATTAGTTTCATACGAGAAATAAGTGAAGTTAACTATTTGGTTTACATGGCTTGAATCAATCCAATGACGGGCTAAAATGTAGGCATCAATTCAACAGACCCCAGAAACTACCTGATTGTCCTGCCTGTTTTTAAATAGAGATATAATTAGTAAAAGAAGAAACTAATTCTTTATTTGAAACTAATGGAAACTAATGACCGTATTTTTTAAATCGAATTTTGGGTTATAAAACTTTTGATAATTTGACAACACCAAACTAACCGTCTTTGTAATACGCTGGCATGGCAGTCTTATATTGAGCAAAACATCAACCTGGATACTCAATTATGATATTAAACTCTTGTAACCTTTTTCTTTCAACCCAACATTTTCTAGACAGGTTACTCACGCAGCTTTAGAAAAGATCATTGTGTGCCATATTATATTACAAATGCAAAGTGAATAATAAGAATTCTGGCCTCGAAATGAGTTTTGTTGTATTAAGTCAGAAGGAACAATATAGTAGACTCGCCACTCTTCATACAATTCTGGTCTTGAAAATAATACGCGCATGTATACTTGCCATCTAGCACTTTAGTAGTGGCTGAAAATGCAGGTCATGACAGTTATTTTTCAAGTCATGCACTCTAGCACATGTTTAGGACGGCAATGACCATTTTACTATATTCTCATCTTCATCCATTTATTAAAACTGTGCACTGGATAATATCAAAATATTGATACTTTCACTTTTTATTCTTCTTAAATCAAGTTTATGTATGTAGCTTTAAAATCATTTTCACGTAACTTTTTCTCAAAAAAATTAATCTGAGATAGAGAGTTCTTTCAAAAGTTCCTCACTTTGCAAAGTGGAATCGGCATTAAAGTAAGGACGCTCGCCAATTGAAATAGTTCTGATTCCTTCACGGTCAGCATACTCCAAGTAGTCAGAAGTGGCAGTGTGATAAGTGCTTCTGTTATCCCAGACAACCAAGTCATTGGGTCCCCACTTAACTCGGACTTGAATATCGTGTGAATGGACCAAAGTGTCCTCAATAAATCGCTTAATAAGGTCGGACTCAATTGGAGAAACTTCGTTGATTCTGCTGAAGTGAATACCAACGGCGTAGAGAGACTTCCAGCCAGTGACAGGGTTAGTTCGGACAATAGGATGAGTAGCGACTAATTCTTCGCCAACGTTTTCTTTGGCACCACGAGGCTGGGAGTACAGTCTAAAGTTCTTGTGAGAGCCAAACTCGTTAAAGTTGGGCTGAGCGTAGCGTCCTGTCAAAGTCTCAAGGTAAGCACGGAAGGAAGGAGAGAACTTTTCGTACAAAGCATAACCATTTGCAAACAAAGTATCTCCACCAGAAGCAGGCTGCTCAACAATCTTCAAAGAAGAGTAATCAGCGGGCACTGGCTCAAAGGTGATATCAGAGTGCCAGCCCTTGCTTGCACGGAAGTTTTGATAATTTCCTCTGCCATTGGGATAGTTACGGGTCAAACGAGAAGAGACAAAGAACAGTTCGGGATCGATGAGACCGTCCTTATCCAGGAGACCACCAGCAGGGGCAATAGGGTGGATATGAAGTCCATTTTCCTTGGGCTTACCAGAGTGCAAACCAAGCCCCTGTACTAATTTCTTTTGATCTTCAACAGAAAGGCTGTCTTGACCTCTAAATACGACAACTCCACGGCGAGAAATTGTAATGGCAAGATCTCTGAGCAATTCCTCATCGTTGATAATATCAACAAGATTAACCTCAGAAGTGTATTCTCTGCCGAGTAGAGGGGTGAGTTCAGATGCAAACTTGCTGTATTTAGCTTCAAGAGCACCAGTAACCTTCAAAGGTTCAACCCGATCAGCAGGGGCGATATAGGAAGGACCAGATTCAATTGAGTCAGCATAAGGAGACTTTCCCTCAATAGTCTTATGTTGAGGAAACTTGTCCTCTTGGAAACGAGCAAATTCGAGCTTTGGAACAGAAGGCATTTTTAAATTTTATGAAATGAAAGGGAAACCTTGAATGAAAAAGAAGAATAAATTGTTAGATAACGCATTCCAAAAAAATGACTTCGAAGTGATATGATTGACCTTTTATAGATCGGCATAGTTCAAGGATGCTTTTAAACTGTTAACTCAGTTCCTTAGAAATTCTCTTGTACAATATCTTTTCAATCATCTCCAACTCACGCATGATTTGAACTGTTACGCCATATCTAGCCTCTGACGCGCCACCACCCCCAGTATCGATTACCGTTAATCTCCCACAAAGTCCGTTCTGACTAATTGAAAATTGTGGCTTTTGTTTAGTCCACTCATTTTACTCCTGGACTTGGAAGGTTTAGCCATTGGAGTGCAAAGCTCTGAAGATCCGGTACGCCAGTGGCCATGGCGTCATTTGCAGCACTTGCCTCATTGACTATAAAATAGTATAGGGATGTGAATAGTGCATGGTAAGGTTGCGGCACAGTGTATGGCTAATTATGAATCAAAGCCATCTCATTATTATTTTTTTCAAACTGCTCGGAGTTGTTTGTTGAATTTGAGTTATCTAAACGATCCATGCGTTTGCCTTGCTGAGAACTTCAGAAATAAACCATAAATATTAGATTCCCACACAACGCAAAAAGTGTCACAAACAATTTATGACTGTTCACCACAATCCCATCACATCACATATTTACTTTACGAAAAGTGAAAATTTCCCTTTAAGAGTAATTTTTATTTTTAAAATCCTTGGTGGTGCGTTCAATACATGGGGATAAGCATCAAGACAGCTAATTCAATCCTAATTTTGTTAAATGTAAACAAAAGCCAAGTGCTCCGAGCACTTACTATAGCTACATATTTCAAATTAGAAATACGAGGTGAACTGTCAATATTCTTTCACCACATGTAGCTTAATCGTGAATCCAAAGATGAATTTGTGCTCATTTGGAATCAAAGAATTTCTCGGTTTCCTTGAAATTTTCACTGACCTGTTTTGTTAACATAAAGGGTTTCCTCATGTTTAGATCTTTTCCATCATAGTAAATAAAGATAAACTCTTAGAAGAAATATTACAGTTACACTTTAACTTCACATTAAATGAATGCTCGAATACTTTAATTGCTTTAATACGCAGTGCTATAATTTTCCCATCTCTTCAATGCCCAGATTATTTTAATTTTTTATTCTTAAACTTTTCAAATTCCACCCGGTAAAAACTGGCAAGTTTCGTCATCCTCGACCTCGACTTGATTGATATCAGTTGATTGAGTGATTTGTGGCTTAAAATTGATGCTTCATTGCTGAATGACGCAATTTGACAAAGTCAAGAGAGATACCATTGTACATTTCATAGTTTCATTGACTTGGTACTTTTGTCAGGGAATGATTGTAATATGTCAGAAAATTCAATACCATATATCTCTTTCTTTCATTCTTTTCTCAATGGCAATCCTTGATCTTACAAACTTTGGCCTTTCAATGATTTTCAACTTGGAGTTGGATTTTTGGTATCAGATTGTCCTTGGGAGAAATCTTTAGTCACGTGAATCATTATCGATCAGCTATCATCTACTAACTATGCCAGATCAAGCTTAATTTTTCTATATTAACAAAACATAAAGTCTCCTAGAAAAGTTATAACCAGTTATTTAATGTCAGGTATACTCAATGCTTTTGATATTGAAATATATATCCTACTGAATTAATGCGTAAATTTTAACATTCTATTTTGCGATTTCAAGATCAGCCAATTCCTTTAGCACCTCTTCTGTCTGAGTAGTGCTGTTGGGATCAAGATAAGGTCTTTCAGCAATACTCACAGTACGAATTCCAACTCGGTCTGCAAACTTCAGGTAGTCAAACGTAGCTCCATGATAAACTGAACGGTTGTCCCATACAGCAACATCGTTCTTGTTCCACTTGAAACGAAGCTGGATATCATGAGACGAGATCAAAGTATCGAAAATAAACTTTCTAAGAAGCTCAGATTCTATTGGAGACACTTCATTGATTTTGGTGAAATGATTTCCAACTGCAAATACTGATTTCCAGCCTGTAATAGGATTGGTGCGCACAATAGGGTGTACCGCAATAAGCTCATTTCCAACATTTTCAGGTGCTCCACGCTCTTGGGAGTATAAATCAAAACTCTTTGATTCTCCTAAGTTGCCAAACACATTTTGAGAATATGTGCCAGTCAGAGTCTCAAGGTAAGCTCTAAATGAGGGCGAAAACTTTTCATACAATGCATATCCATTTGCAAACATAGTATCACCACCACTTGCTGGTAGATCAATGATCTTGAGAGAGGTAAAATCAGCTGGTACAGGTTCAAAGGTAATATCCGAATGCCAGTCAAAAGATGCACGTTGCGAGTTTTCCTCCTTTTTGTGATAGTTGCGCTGGATTTTAGATGCAATGAAAGAAACCTCAGGATCAATTAAGCCATCTTCGCCTAAAATTCCACCAGCTGGGGTGACTGGGTGAATATGTAGGCCTGAAGTTTTAGGCTTTCCTGACAAAACACCTAGCCTTTGAACAAAATCTTTTTGCTCCTGGACTGTCAAGTCTTGGTTTCGAAATGTAACAACTCCGCGGCGAGCAATTGTGACTGCCAGATCACGTAGCGCTTCTTCATTCTTAAGAATATCTGAGATTTGAACTTCAGAGGAGTATTCACGTCCAAGTAAAGGAGTAACCTCAGAACCGTACTGTCCATATTTTTTGTCAAGCGCACCTGTCAATTTTAGAGGAGCAGGACGGTTTTCAGGGCTAACGTATGATGGCCCTTCAGTGTATTTCTCATAGTAGGGAGATGGACCAGCCTGAGGGTTTGTTTGTTTTTTCATTTTCTCATTGTCCCAGAGGGCAAATTCAAGATCGTCAAGGGAAGGCATTTTGTTTGTATTGTGGATAAATCTGATCTGACCGTTTTCAAAAGATGATGGCTAATTGAACTCAAACAAACAAGCCACTGTAATCCTATTTATACTGTGGCTATCAGAGTTGGTATTGCTATTGAAATGGGCTGGTATTTCTATTGTTCCTGGTATTGCAATTTCTGTAGTTCTTTCTATCGCCTCTTCTGTTACCAGATCCGATTCTCAAATTCCACCATAATTTTCTCCAATTTCGCAATTTGTGCCAACGATTCGAAACTCGTCTACATTACACTTTTTTTACAAATAGAAACCTTGAGCCGTAGCAGAATAGATATCACTCTGAATGTTGACGTGCGCCCACGTGAAGATCAGTAGGAATCGAGGTTGCTAATATCCAGGTTCAAATTGTGGCTTTTTGTGCCCTCGGAACTGGCTTGACCCGAGACTTACTTATCAATCATCCTGGTTTGGGTTCTACTAAGTGCGGCTTTATCGTCATTAGCCACATGAGGCAATATTATCACAAAAACCTCTGAGTATTTGGTCTAGGCTACACATTCAACCTTATACTTGAGAGAATGATTTATGTCCATACTTTCATCGAGCAATAATGGGAAATCCAACGGTAAGTTTGCGTGATACTAATAATGCACCATGGGTCGTTATATTTTCTATAAAAGTTTCTTCTACTGCCGGCTTTTTCTTTACTTAGCTTCATTCTTGAACAGAAAATTTGATCCAATTCTTGAATACTCGTCATTAACAACGATGCCTTCCACTGAAAAGCTCGAATTCGCTCGGTTTGACGCCAGCAAATTTCCAAAACAACTAAATCCCATCAAAGGAATTTCCCCTTATGCCACCAAAAATTCTGAAGGCCCTTCGTATATTGGCCCAGAGGGTCGTGACAAATTAGCTTCAAGCCATGTTTTTGACGACAAGTTTAGTCAGTATTCCCAAGACTTGACGCCACTTCTTGGCCGTCAATACTCTTCAGAAGTTAAACTCACCGATATTTTAAAGGATGATGCCTTGTTAAGAGACCTTGCCATCATTTTATCTCAAAGAGGTGTCGTGTTTTTCCGTGGCCAAAGTTCATTGGGTGTGGACGATCAAAAACGTTTGGTTCAACGTCTTGGCGAGTTAGCAGGAAAACCTGCTTCTTCAGGACTTCATATTCATCCAATTGCTCCTGCTGGAGGCGTCATTCGTGAGAGTGGTTTAATTGACCCGGAGGTTTCATTTATTTCGTCTCATTTCACCCGCAAATACAAAACTGAAGAAGTTACTGCAGGATACCTAAACAAAAGAGCTGGAGAAGGCTGGCACTCAGATATTTCCTTTGAGCCAGTGCCCGCCGACTACACCTCTTTGAAGATTCTACACCGTCCTGACTCTGGTGGTGATACTCTGTGGGCAAATGGTTATGCTTTGTACGAAAAGTTCTCTCCTTCTTTTAGAAATTTTTTAAGTTCTCTTACTGGTGTTCATGTTCAACCCACATTTAGCGATTATGGTCTTGACAATGCATCTGAGTTTTACTCACAAGCCCGTGGAGCTCCTGAGAATGTTGGAGATGAGCTTCATGCTCACCATCCATTAGTTCGTACTAATCCTGTCACTGGATGGAACTCTCTTTATGCCATCGGAGACCACTTTTCACATATCAAAGAGTTGTCCCCAATCGAATCTGCTGAACTCAAAAAGTTTATTCATGACACCTTGGTTCATTCACATGACATTCAAGTACGATTTAAGTGGGCTGAAAATGACGTTGCCATTTGGGATAACAGATCTACATTTCATTCTGCTACTCAGGATTTCCTTTCATTTGCTGATCGTGAAGGTGTACGCACTGTAGGAGTTGGTGAGCGCCCCTATTTTGATCCCAAGGGTACCGCTCAAAGCGAAGATTTCAAATGATTTTACAGTTTTCAAATTCAAACTATCATATATTTTTATTCCCTTTTTTTCAATCTCGGACTTATATAAAATAAAATAACAATTACTATGGTATAAGTTACAATTAAGAACTAGCAATAACTCTAGACATGTCAATCAATCTCTTGACACCGGCCATCCATTGACCACACTCCTCAACTCTAGTAGTCAAAACAGCAAGACGAATTTCAGAGGCAGTATCATAATCGCCTGCAGCAAGAGCTTGAGACAAGGCAATTAGATCAGTTACAGTCTCAGCAGACAGCAGATCGTCATTGTTCAAGTGATCAAATAGAATTCCAAGACGCTTCTCAATATCATCAACTTGGCGCTTGTAAGTCTCAGGGATCTGGGGCTTGACCTTATTTAATTCTTGCTCGAGAAGTTCATAGATGGGGCGAGCCTCACTAGAAATATGAGATCGGTCTCCAGGAGGGAACTTGGGAGTCTCTTCAACTGGAGGTTCAACAGGAGGGGCAGGGGGTTGTTGAGCAGAAACCTGATTCATTGGAAGCCCGTTGGAAGGATATGTCTGAGGATGTTGAGCATAACTGTTGTCCAATCCTTGGGGCGGGGCGTACATGTTTGCTTGACCAGGAGAAGATGTAGCACCTGGACCAGGAGCATAAGAGTTGGAAGGAGGAGCTGCAGCATAAGGATTAGAGGGGGGAGCTGCAGCGTAGGGGTTCGAAGGAGGAGCTGCAGAGTAGGGATTCGAAGGAGGAGCTGCAGAGTAGGGATTCGAAGGAGGAGCTGCTGCATAGGGGTTGGAAGGAGGGGCTGCTGCATAGGGGTTGGAAGGAGGGGCTGCTGCGTAAGGGTTGACGGGAGGAGCAGCAGGAGCAGCAGGAAAGTAGCTTGGATCAGGAGCACTGGTCTGGCTGAAAGAACCATATGAATTTTTACGCATAGATGGAGACTCTGCCTTAGGAGCATATGGGTTGATAGGTGGTGCACTTGCCGATACATCATTTTGAGATGAAATGCTCTCGGATGTGCCAGGAGGTCCTGTGGGGGGTCCTGTGGGAGGGCCAGAAGGAGGAGGTGCCAAAGCTACTGGAGTCTGACGCCCAAATCCCTGAGGACCTGGGGGTGTGAAAGGCTGTGACTGATTGGCAAAGGGATTTGCAATGGTTTGAGAAGCAGTAGAAGTAGCACGCTTACTGGAATGAGGCAGGGCAGCAGTAGGAAGATCATTCCAGCCACCAGCTTCTCTCTTAGGGCCAGGAGGAGCACCTGCAGGAGGTGCAGGCACAGTTGAATTACCGTATCCAGCAGGCTTAGGAGGCTGGAAAGTATTGATAATGGGGTTAGATGGAGGGTAGATTCCAGATGCCGTGCGAGCATGGCCTTGTCTAGCAGGCTTAGAAAAGGAAGCTGAAACTGGCGATGGTGATGGACCTGTGTTAGGAGGAGGAGCCAAAGTAGACTGTGCAGGAGGGGCATAAGCGGAGGAAGGTTGAGATAAGGAAGGCTGTTGAGGAGCATATGGAGAAGAATTGGATTGAACAGGGGCATAAGGAGATGGTGCAGGTTGAGCGGGGGCATAAGGAGAGGCAGCAGCAGCAGCGGGCTGAGAGTATGGAGTTGAATTAAGAGGCTGAGATGCGGCATAAGGAGAAGATGCAGGCTGTTGACGAGCATATGGAGAAGATGCAGCAGGAGCAGTGTATAAAGAAGTTGCAGGGAAGGCAGTTGTCTGCTTAACTTTGGGATAAACAAAGGTTGAAGGATTGGCCTTATTGACAGCCTTCTTATTGGCTTTCAAAACACGCTCTTTCTCAAGGTTCGCACCAGGATACTGAGATGGAAGAAGGTTCAAATAGGTTTCAGCCAGGTCAAGCTGTCCTTGAGTAGCGACAATGTTGGCATACTCTCTGTAGGCATCATAAAGCTGATCAAGACCCTTCTCAGATTCATTGGCAGGCTTAGCAGCGGTTCTAAAAATAGTAACCTTTTCAATGAAACCGTGCAAAGCTTTGACATGTGCTGAGTAAGGTGTTTGAGTGTTTGAAGAAGCCTGTAGAAGACTAGTTTCTTGTTCATTAATCTCTTTAATCCAAATAGAAGAAGCACCAGATAAATTGGAAGCAGCAAGATAACAAAACAAGGCGTTGTTTCTCAAGGTAGTGGCCTCTTCAGAAGAAGCATCAGAGAGAGAGCTTCTAGCAGTTAACAAGCGATCTCCAAGCTTGGAAGCAAGGGACTTAAAAACACTCTCTTCTTTGGCAAATCCAAAGATGGAATCAACGACATCCTTCCATTCGGAGATATCAGAGTTTTCAACCAAGTCGGTAAGATCATTGGCAGACACTGCAGCCAAAACACGCAAAAATGGCTTTGACTCTGCGTTCTTAGCAATATATGCGTTTTGGACCTTAGTCCTAACAGACTCACTTGCATTAGATGCCAGGGCAAATGCATCAGAAAAGGATTCATCCTTGAGTGCAATGTTTACAGCTTTCTCAAAGTCTCCAGCCAAAACAGCCTTAGTGATTTCCTTTTCAGAGGCAGAAATTGCAGATCCATAAATACTGAATGGACCAGATGGTTCATAGGCCTTAGAAATTGAAAGAGTACTCAAGAAATCATCTCCTCCTACACTTTCAAACAAGTCATCATCTGCAGGTGCAGTAGTATCTTTCACTTCTTCAGCGACTTCCTCCTTAGGTGATCCCGACAAGAATTTTTTCAATTGCGTCTTAGCATCATCCTTATTGAGAAGTTCCAAGAGTTCCCAATCATACAGGTTAGCATCAGCAGAAGTATTTGACAAATGCTCGCTAATGATATCAGAAATTTTATTTTCTTGCAACGCAGAGGCGAACTTTGTAGTTTCTGAAGTAATAGCTTCATCTCCAGCAAAATTTGTAATCGAAACAATGGACGAGTTTGTAGAGGTAGATTTTACAGACACGATCTTGCCTCCAAACCCAAAAGCAACAGAGCAGGGTCTCTTCAGCCACTTAGGGGGATTCTTAAGGGAAACAACAGGATGTTGGGCATCAACATAATTATTTGAATTCCAGAAGTCATCACTTTCAACATTCTTTTTCTTTTCGCTGGAAGTGTTGGTATCTTGAAGTGTCTGGATAGTGATTTTGCCATCGAAAGACGCAGAGGCGAAGATATCAGGGTAATGAGCACTGAAGCCAGTTTCGAAATTCCAGTTAGATGTAACAGGATATTCACCGAGTTTGGTTCCATGAGTAGGATCCCATAAAAATGTTTTGTTATCTTTGCCACTAGAAATCAACAGAGAGCTATCTTGTTTGCACCAATCCATGGATAAGACTCCCTTTTCATGTCCTTGAATAATTTGCTGGGGAGAATTGGCATTTCTCAGATCCCACAGAAGGATCACAGGAGAATTTTCGTCAGAAGAAGCTGTGATAAGAGTAGTAGAGTTATCGGGGTGCCAGGCAATGCTGCTAACAGGGCTTCGGCCATTAATCCCAGGAGGTGTGTAAGATAAATGTAAAACCTCTTTCCTGTTCTTAAGATCCCATACTGAGGTGCCAGAAGATGATCCACTAGCAAGAATATGGGTTACACCATTATTCCAGGCAATGGCATCAACATCTTCTTGTCGAGAAGGAGTTCGGCCAGGTGTGATAGCTTTATCTAAATTTTTCAGGTCCCAAATGTAAATTTCACCATTAACTCCACCAGTAGCAATCACATTCTTTTGAAGGGGATTAAATTCTAAGCACTTGATGGCGCCAGTGTGCTTGGTTTGGGTGGAAAACGAATTACTACTAAATGTTAGATAAGGTCATTTACATCAAGCGAAAAGAAAGCAACTTACATATTACCGTTGATCAGAGATTCAGCATCCCACAATTCTAGTGCGCCACTTTCTAAAGCACCAGCAATTACACCGTGAGGGTGATCAGAGGAAGCTCCACCCCATGCGATGTCATAAAATCTAATTCAAAATAAAAACATGATGTTAGTATGAAATAACCAAATGAAACAATTGTGTGCGTAACAGATCACAACAAAAGGGTAATCTAGTAGTTAAAAAGAGTTTTTCATACCTGGCACTTGTGTCTAATGCAATCCTTGGTGAAAGATCAAAGGATTCAGGCGATCTATCCAGCAATGATAAGTCCCATAGCTCCAATTGAGTTGTTGAAGAAAAGTCGGCATCCACTGCACCAGCTACAGTACCAGTAACCAGCAACGGATCAGAGCCCGTAGGAGACCAGGCAAAGGTTGCTGTGCGTGGGATCTCCTTCAATTTGACCATGTTGAATTATAATGTAGGTCCTAGATAAAGAAGAAGGCTTGCTATCCTTTTGTGAACCAAAACCGCGAAAAATAGGTATAAATAGACACCGAGAGTCTTAATTATCCAAAAGCACGACTAGAATCTGTATTTTTATAAGTTCAATGAAAAATATCAAAAAAATAACAGTGCAAGTAATTGTTATTAGCGAAGGAGTTAGTTCAATAAGGTATGTAATGAGTAGAGGAGAGAGGGATAGAACACTTGTTACCACAAGGAATAGGGAGGATTAGCATTTTTCGTAAGTGATTTTTCAGGGTTGGGGATTAGTTTAACTTAACAACACGTCACTATTGATATCACGTGAACAATCGCATATCGTGTCATGATTTACTCAGACTTATATTTACTGTTGGGCGCGAGATTCTCCAAGAACGTCCCTCTATCCTCGACATTTACATCTCATTCCTCAATTTTCAAGCTTAACCGCAACTCATCTCATAATGAATGTCCTTGTCTATTCAGGTATTATTCCATTGCTTATTATTATCTCTAATTTAGTTAGCCTAATACCTCTTTAGGCCCTGGAACGACTACTGAGTCTGTAAAGCATTGCACAGATACGTTAAGACGACTTCTATCGCCCTACTATGCAGTACTAAACGTAAATAGTGCTACTTTGTTGGAAGAGCCTTGGGCAGCTTATACCTCATTGTTGGTATTTCCTGGCGGTGCAGATCTCCAATACTGCCGAGAATTTGATGGAAATGGTAATAAACTTATCACCCAGTATGTTCGCCGAGGTGGTCGATATCTGGGGTTTTGTGCCGGGGGATACTATGGCTCTGGGAAGGTTGAATTCGAAGTAGGGAATAGAGAAATGGAAGTTAGCGGTCCTAGGGAACTGAAATTTTTTCCAGGAATTGCTCGAGGAGCTGTGTTCCGAGGCTTTGAGTATGGAAATCAAGCAAAAGCTCGAATTGCTAATGTGACTGTTTGCAAGGAAGCTATTGGTATTACCAGTTCATCCTTTCCCAATTCATTTCCCACTTATAGTAATGGCGGCTGTCTTTTTGTGGACGCTGACAAGTACAAAAACAATGGTGTCGAAATTTTAGCCCGATACACTGATAAACTGGATGTAAAGGGAAGTGATAATGAAGATGAAAGAAATATTGATGCTCAATCTCCCACTGCTGTTGTCCATTGCAAGGTTGGTAGTGGATGTGCTATATTATCTGGAATGCATCCTGAATTTTCACCTGATTTGCTACCGCGCATTCCTAGTGATGAAAACTATACCCGAACACTTCAAACACTAATTGGAGCACAGGATAGTCGGCTAACTTTCATGAGAAGCCTCCTTCTAAAAATGGGTTTGCAGGTAGATCAAAGTGCGGTGCCTATTCCTGGATTGTCTCGCTTGTCATTGACAGCTGCTAATCCCTTAAGAATTGCTCCTTTAATTGAAATTTTAACCAAGGAAATTGGAGATGTCGAAAATCCAAATTTATTGAAAGGCTACAATGATACATTTTTGCTCTGCAATGCTGAAAAGGGAGTTTTTGACAACCCCACAGAAGCACAGGTCAAGGACCAAGAACATGACGAAAGCTATAATACTGACCTAGACAAGGTTGTCAAAATGGTTGATGTCTATTACAATGGATACCCCGATAATCGGATGTCGTCAAGTTTCAACCATGAGCTCTATTATACTAGTTTGAAAAAATATTTTGAAAAGCAAAACGGGTCAGCAGAAGCAATTGGCACAATGCTACTTTATGGAGATGTGGTGACTTCAACATCTACAATGCTGTACAAGAACTTCAATCTGCTTCGGTTATTGCCTAACGGGTTTTCTGCTGTAGGTTCTGTGCAAGTCTCAGGTCGTGGTCGAGGAAATAACGTTTGGGTGAATCCTCCTGGTGTTCTTGCCACATCTACCGTCCTTCGCATGCCTCTCCACGATAATCATGGGCTGCCTTCCCCTATGATATTTATGCAGTATATTGTATCAATGGCCATGGTTGAGGCTATTAAATCCTATGGCCCTGGCTATGAATGTTTGCCTGTTCGGCTTAAATGGCCTAATGACATTTACACCCAGAATCCAGATTATAAGGAATTCCAGGTAGGTCAATCATCAAATGAGGTACCTGAATTCTACAAGATTGGAGGTTTACTAGTGAACAGTAGTATTCTGGATGGCGAATATGCGTTAGTAGCTGGTCTTGGTGTCAATGTCAGCAACCACGCTCCATCAATTTCTCTCAACACTATTCTCAACAAGCTAAATAATGGGGAACGAAAGAAAAAGGGATTACCACCTCTTGAACATTTTACGATTGAAGCACTGCTAGCCAATTATTTCACTATTCTTGGTGCTATGCTTATCAAGTTCAAATATATGGGCTTTGCACCCTTTGAGGAATTATACTATAAGCATTGGCTGCATAGTGACAAAATAGTTACTCTGGAGCAATACGGAAATGTCAAAGCCAAAATTAAGGGAATATCAAAGGATTTTGGTATGCTGATAGTTGAAGAAGTCGACCGCAACAACAAGCCAACTGGAACAACATATGAGCTCCAGCCAGATGGTAATTCGTTTGATATGATGAAAGGCCTGCTAAAAAAGAAAACTTAAATAAAAGAAAAAAAACACCAAATAAAATTATAATATAAATAACACTGAATAATACAAAGATTATGCAATGATGGTTTGTACTGTAGATGCAATAAAAAGAACTAGCATTGCGACAACCCATTTTGCGGTAGTAGGGTCCAAAATGCTACCATCGTTTTTGCAGTTAACACAAGTGTACTCTAAATAAACAAGTGGTTAGCGCGAGAAAATAATTTTTTTGAGTTGCAAGAAGTACTTACGTGCCAGGGGAGTGTAAGCTTGGGGGCTGTACATGTAGAACTTTTGGGTATATGGAGAAAGATAGCCAGCCGAAGCTACTGATGACATGTTTTTTGTGGAGTCATAAATTTGCAAAGTATATTGAGAAGTCAATAGAGGAACTGTCGCATTTGCCTGAAATTCCTCTGTATCCCATGTAAAAGATGATTCGACAGAGGGATGATTAGTTGCAATGGTATAGGTTTCAGAATTGTATGAGCAGTAAGCTTGAATGTTTAAGCTTTTGGGCGTCACCGAGAGAGACACATATTCCCATTCAAATGTAGCAAATTGTCCAATTTTGACATATGTAGTATCGGTGGTAGCAGGTGTGTTCATAGAAATAGTTCCTGCGGGCGACCGAGCATCAATAGAAGTAGTCACATCGCCTTCGTAAACTCCAGTATCCGAAGCGCTCGTTGACTTGGAGCCGGAAGAAGCAGTACCAGAAGTCTTTCCTGCAGATCCAGAAGTACCACCAGATTTGTTGGTTCCAGACGTCTTAGTATTTTTCGTGGTGGAAGTAACTGTGTTACCAGCATCAGGAATATCGGAGTCATTTAATTTTGTTTGGGTAGTCGCAGTTTTTTGGTTGGTAGTTTTATCGCCAGTTCCAGTGTTGGTGGTCTTACCAGTGTTGGTGGTCTTACCAGTATTGGTGGTCTCTCCTGTGTTGGTGGTCTCTCCTGAGTTTTCAGTCGTTGCAGTGTTTCCAGCATCAGGAATGTTAGTGTCGTCAGTAGCTAAAATATGTGTTAGTTCTAAGAGACGCTATTAAACAAGAGTTTAACATACTTGCAGCTCTAGCAATAGAGGCCATGCAAAATAAGATCACTGCAAGGGTCAGTGAGAGTAATCGGAAATGTAAAAGTTTCATTGTGGTCTGTGTTGACTGTGATGCTAATGAAGGAAGGGACTGTGCAATAAAAGGTACTAAATATAGAAATTGAGAATGAACACCAAAGCAACAGTTGGGTGATGAAGTGGTCAATAGTAGGCAATATCTCAAATGATATCAGAGAGCCAGGACTAGTCTAGTGAAAGTTCGATCAGAAAAGAAAGCGAGAAGATTTAGTCTGCGTAAAGTTAAAGAACTTAGTCGGTAAGCTAAAGGAAGGGGAAGAAGAAAAAGTCAAATAAAAAAGGGACGGAAAAAAAAATTATCAAAAGAGAACATCACATTGTTCTTGTTCTGGTAAATAAAAAAGACAGAAATCCAAAAACAAGAGTTTCAAAATAAACGACTAGTTGTCACGGCAACTGCATGTTTGCCCACCAAAATTGATGATTAAAGTGTTATGTCATATTTTGTAGATGATGACATCATCACATAGTTCCTCAATATGTGGAATGAGAATTTAAGAACTGGCAATCAGATTAAATCCATTCAAGTTCATAAAGACAGTTAATAATTGTACCTAAAGACATGATAACAAGTGGATAGAAAATGCTACAACAAGTCCCTTAGCACTGGAAATTATTTTACTTTCACCTTAAACTTTTCAGCTTTTCATAAATCTTTTAGTGTGGCTCTTTGATTAGCAAAGTGTTTACAAAGATCATGAAAAAGGGATTTAGTAATTGAAGAATTAAATCAAGGATTGACCTAAAAAGTATGCAGAGAAAACACTTTAAATACAGTGCTTTTAATCATACTTGTATTTTAATAGGCTCTTTCAATGATCATATAGCCAAAGTGAAAGAAGAAATTGTAAAAGTCTAAATACTCTAGAATTTCAACTTATCTCCTTATAAATTGTTTGTATCTTAAAGGTAAAAGGTGATTAGGACAAAAGCAAATGTTTGCGTAGCTATATGTGAAAATCAAAGAAAGAAAGAAAAAATAGTTTATCCCTTCGCACAGTTCACTTCAACATTTCCTCCTTAAATGTAAACGGGTTTGACGTTAAAGCTCTCAATATTTTAGCAAGAATTAAAAATAATATGGATTTTATTTCATTTCCAAGCTTCTCAAGTGTTGGTGAATAGAGTGAGACCTCAGCACTCAGTTATTTTTGGTCTAGAATATTGGTTTGAATTTTCATAGTTCTCAGAATATAGTGAACTTCCTCAGTTTATCTTTTACAAAGAAGAAAATATGAATGGTATGTCCTTCACAATAAAATCAAATACTTATGGAAATACTTATAATGGATTCAATTTGGTCTCTTTCAATTGATTTTATGCCAAAGTTAATAATAATAACAAATTTTAACAAATTTTAATGTCTTCATAATATACTTGGATGAGCTATTTGAATCTGTCACCGAGATCTATTCTTTGCAAACTTACTTGGTTAAATTTATTATAAATGTACTACAAAGGAAACTTTGTTTTTGTACAGAGTGTACGTGCATAAGTATACATTCGCCATAAAAGAGGTTGAAGAGAAAATGCTTGAGTTCAATTTAAAGTTTAATATCAATCAAGAGATTTTGAAAGCAGTCTGTCTATTTCATTTTTTATTCATCCACTTCTTTGTTTTTAAATGTATGTACTTTGGTAATAAATCAATATTTTATCTATTAGAATTATTTTGAATCAAAGTGATGTAGTTTAATAGATAAACTCAGCATAGAACTCAAATCATTTTTTATTTCATGAAGTATTCTAAATATAAGTAAGGAATAGTTTGGTCCAATAAAGAGTCTATTTTCTGCTTGAATTTAATATCTGATCTGAGGGTTAAGTCCCCAGGGGATGATGCCAAATTTCTAAATGAACTCAGGTCTAGACTCAATCCAGATTTTAAAGGCGCTTTGGTATATATTTCCAGTTATATATTTCAAACCCACTTTTATTTTTTAATTACTAACTATATCTATAAATATTTAGAATGAAACTGTCAAATTAAGGTATTTTTACGCACATGGTCAGATGTCTACATTTTAAACTAACTACTTCTTGCAATCTGGGCTGAAAGGCTTGAAATGCTTTGAAATTGGCTAACAGGCCCGTTTTTGTGTGTTCTATTTTGATATAGGGCGTAATAATTACATTAAGACAAATTTACAGTAGCTATTGAATAATGTAATCCAATGTTTCTTTTACTGAAATGGATATTGATTCTGGCTAGGTTGAAAACCGAAAGTATGCAAATACATTTTTATTTTTTATCAATTGCAAAGATGGTTGAGTTACAAACTGTAAAATTTTATTGTCTCTTTTTGATCATCTTTATATAAAATTAATTATATTTATTATTTGAAGTATATAGTAACTATTTCAATAGAGTATCGGGCAGTTGCTTACACATCATGGTGACATGAGCAAAAAGAAACGTTTGTATATTGAAGAAAAGCACAGGATGTTTGCAAACTTCAATTATTAAAGAGATAGAAAGAACTCGAGAAAAAGTTTTTTTGATTGTTTTTGTCTAGCAATCAACTTCTCCGTGGGCTTATTTCAAGTCTGAAAAGTTCGAAAGTTTTGATTTCAGACTAAAGTCTACAGAAAAAAAATATTAATTACAGATCTAAAATTAAAATTCAAGTTAAATAGTAAATGGTATCAAAGTATTGAAAAGTTGTTCCACAATTCTTTTCTTTATATATAAATTTTGGATGGTTTGGTCAACATTTGCGGGTCAAATGCATTTGATCTTAACACTAGAACAAATATTATTTCATGGAAACCTCATTATTAAGAACCTAGTTCCAATTTAGAGGCTAGGAAAGTGATGTATCATTATCATAGCATGGTACACTTGGTACTCAAATATTTGGTTATTATAACGCCCAGATTTTAGTTTCTGTTACAAAGTATTACTCTTGAACGGAGAAACGGTGTTTGCAAAATCTTACAACCGAGGCTTAATTGCCTACTCTCGGAAAGTTTTCATCTAACTTCTATTAGCTTAGACAACATGGGTCACCTTGCTTTTTTTACCTTTTACTTGATAAAAGCTTCCAAAGTTTGATCCTGGCCATTCTTTGGCTCAGTTCTTCGTGCTCGTCTCTCTGGGAAAATTATGGTATAATAGTGTTGCATCCAAATCGGGAAATAGCTTTTTGTGAAATTTAGTTTTGGTCTAAGTTCGATCTGACATCTTTGTTCTTATTCACTTTTCATCTTTGTAATACCTCAAAATTTTCCTTAGACTTATATTTACTTTTAAAGGAATATTAGTAGCAAGATGGGGAATAGAAATCTTCGAACTTCAGCAAAGTTTATTCAATTCATATCCCTCTTAGAAAGTGTCTACTGAATTTTTTCATTTGCAAGCCCCTTCCGTGCTATGTTTATTATGGCTTCAACTTGATTCAATTCATTTGGAATCTATAAATTGAAAAGAATTTCTTCTCAATTTGATTTTATCTCATCAGCAATTCGACTGCTACAAACATTTTTTACACTTTTCTTTCATCTACAATTTTCAATACTTTTTTACTATCAAAAATGGTCGCTATTACCAATATTTTCATTGCTGGTGCTCTTGCTGCCTCTGTTTCTGCGTACCCTGTAGCTGCCGGTCAGCCTAAGGTTGATGATGTTGCTGGTGTCGACGTTGTACTTGCTCCTCGCGATCTTGATGGTGATTATGATTTTCTCAAACGTGCAGTTTCAAACCCAGTTCCTTCTCTTTCCGTTCTCCTTGGTCAGAGTGTTGACTTTTTGAGAAAGAGTGCCAAAGACTTGATCACATTGAACCCTGTTTCGCAGGCCAACGATATTGCCCAGATTCTCATTGATCTGAATGCTTTTCTTTTAAACATTGAAAATGACCTTATTAAGTTCACCCCTACTAGTGGAATTGCTGGTATTGCTCAAAAGCTTTTAATTCAGTCTGGCTTGCAATCCCTAATCTTGGCTCTTACTGTTGTTGTATCCAGTCTCGGACCTACAATTCTCAACCATGGAAATGTCGATCCTGCTATCAAGGCTCAGCTTAATGCTTTAAATATTAACATTGAGAATATTTCCAAAACTATCTCAGCTAAGGGTACTTTTGGCAATACTGGAAGCCTTTTAGGTAGCCTTGCTAGCAAGGTAGCTACTCTTTTGGGTTCAATTTAAACTCTGTTTAGATTTCCAGATTAAAATTATTTTTATTTATTTACCACAATTAGATATACGTTATGCTCATTTTACATAAATATTCAACCATTAAATATATACATGAATAACTTTTTCAGTTTCTATAGGTGTTGCCAGACGGCTGAAGGGTCTAATTTACAGTATTACTTTTTCTCATAGACATCTTCTTAACTTTTATCCAAAGTCATATTTACACACCTTTAGTTGAATTATTTACCATGATTTACTACTATAAAAGTCTTTCTACAGATATTCTTTTATTAACTTTTTATCAGTGTCGGCCGGTTTGGAAATGCATGGACTCTATTCTCTTCTAGAGCCATCTATGTATTACTCTACTTTGGAGACAAAGAAGAGAGGTAGAGGAAAGAGAAAGAAATATGAAACTTGGAGGGGTTGAGGGTAGAAGCATCAAACCTTAAAACTGTTAGAACACTAATATTAAATTGCTTAGCTTTGATATAAAAATAGAGGAAAAATGTTAAATTTCAAGTATTCTGTAAATAATTAGCTTAACTATAAGCTTCAGTAACAACTACCTATCATTCCCTTCACAATTTTGGTCAGCACTTTCACCCAAATTTCGATTTGACCTTTGACGTGGACATATTTCTTCACCAAATTAGCCGCACGATCTGAAGATCTGGTATTTATGTTCCTTATTTCCTTTAAGGTTCAAGCACATAATGAGCTTTAACAGCCAAAAAAAAATGAAATCAAGTTATTTATATTTCAAATCTCATTTCATTATTTTTATGTCAGACACACATTTGATATTTAATTCAAATGATTTATTGATAGTTTCTTTTACATATATAAATTTCATTGAGTGCAAGTTTAAAACTTATAATTTTCTTGTATTTGACTCTACATATTTCCAAAATTTAACTCTCATAACTAAATTTAGTACAACCAAATTCAGGTTCAACAGAATTTGGTTACCATAGTAAACCAGGTAAAAATTGTAAAGAACTCAAATATAACTTAGACTTTAATCTTTATATGGTTCATAAGTTTTCACGAAAGACCTAGATTAGTATGGATCTAAAATGTAGTTTCATATTCAAATATCGGAAATAAAATTTAAAAGGTAAATAGGAGGCTTCTGCAAATATTCATTACAGAATTAAATAATTATAATTATTTAAAACAATTAAAAGCAAATCGATCCTTAAAAGGAATGAATTTTAGTAGTATTAGTAAAGCGAGAAAACAGATCTAACTCAACACTCAAGTCAAAGTCAATTTGGTTGTTTTATTTGTTTGTTGACTTTGTGCTCCGAGAAAAGGTGAGAGCTTAGACTTTTTCAGTCAGTGTTTTGTGATATATCAAAAGTTATTTTCACACATTGAAATCCAGATTATCCATCCACCCAAGTAAGTCATCTCCCTTAGCATTCATCCAATCCATGCCCTGCATTAATGTATCTAAATGTAACGGATCAGTTGAACTTCCTGTTGTATCATAAAAAGCTGGTATAGGAGTTTGTGCTACTCTAGGTGTTAGCGAAGCACCACTAGTAAGACTTGTTACTCCTGTTGTAACTGCTGAAGATAGTGGTGTCGTGACTCCACTTGAAACATCCTTATTGGCATTCTTCAAAAGATTCGACAGATCTGTATCGCTGGTATTTCTATGTTCTTCGAGTGATGTAGTACCTTTTAAAGAGTTCATAGCCAGAGTAGAGGGAACACGAGGAGGAGGCAGGATGATAGACGCAGGTTGAACAGAGCCTGCTACATCTGCACCAGCAGCCAACATGGTTGAAGGATGGCCTATTCCTGCCAAAGGAGTAGTATTAACACTAGCACCGTCTATCTGTGAAACTAGAGGAATTGCTTGATTGTTGTTAGCGGGAGTGTTATGAGCATGTGTAGGCACCAAAGTAGTGATTGTGGTACCATTAGGAGTTGTAGAAGTTGTAGCTGTGAAATCATCCTTTGTGATTTGATTATAAAATGGCAATGGTAATACAGAATCGACATGGGAACCAGGGATTGAATTGATACTGTTAGACTGTAGATGAGAAGCCATATTTGCCGCAGCACCTGGTGTGCTACCTCCTTTTCCATTAGCATTATGATTATTGGCATTAGCCGCAGCCGCGGCTGCAAAAGCAGCCACAACCGCAGCTGCATGAGTTGAAGAAGACCCGAATCCTCCACGACGTCTGGCTTCATGAATAGCCCAAATCAGCTCATAAAACAAAGAGGCTGTTAAATGCGAGCGCATTCGAGTGATAATTCCAGGTGCTTTTGTAAAGAGCTCCGGATGTGTAATGATAACAAAATTGAGTTTCTCAAGAACTTTAGCCGTACGTGAGATATCATTTTCTACATCTTTCCAAGCCGTGAGCATGTTACGGAATAACCTGTGAACAGTAACAACAGATTGCCTTGAGCTTTCAACATACTGGGGCAGAAGTAACGGCGAAAGATGAAGGCGGAAGAGAATAAATGCGGCTAAGCTCACTGGTTGTCGAATATATATAGGATATTCTATGATTCTTCGCTGCTCAGCCAAATTGCTAAATAAGGTTACCACTCGGGTGGCAGCATGATAAGCCTTAATAATATAAATAGTTTGATCCTGAATGGGTGTTTCAGGTAAAAATGAAAAGACACAAATCATCATTTTGAGATAGAGCGAGTATATTTCAACGGACACTTAAAAAGTTAGTAAGGGAATCAAATATATAAGTTAAAAATAAGATGACTTACCATCATCGGTACCTATTTCAGTAATTAAGCGGTCCAGTTCTTGTTCCAATATTCCAAGAGTCGAAAAACGATTCTTGGGCTCTAACGTCCCATCAGGGGATGTGACACTGGAACCCAGAAGATTGACTAATTTTGAGCAAAATATGGCCAAGCATGCTAGAGCCCTGAAGGGCTTTGGCAAGCTGCTATCAGTCCGACTTTCTTCTAGTAAATAATCCATTGGCATATTTGGAGGCAATCCAAGATTGGCACACCACACCTGTTCAGCAATAAAAATGGAAATCCAAGTACGGGTTCGCCATTTTTCAGCATCAGGCAGGCTGACCTGAGTTCGGGAAAATTCGTAGATAAATTTGCCTCGGTGTAAACCAAGTTGCATGGCAAGAGATTTTGCAAGAGTAATAAACCGATATGAACAATCGTCTAAAACCTTTTCATTAGGTAGAGGCCAATTACCTAAAATAAGAAGAGCTTGGACAATGTGGGTAGATCTAGGCGTTTGGATCCAGCACGTTTCAATAGCTAACTGCTTGATTAAAGAGCAAAGACTATTGTACAAGGTTGGGACAGGCTCTGAGAGTGAGGCAGTGAGACACACAGTCCAAAAGAGTAACTGAGATTGACGATAAAGCTCAGCAGCAGAATTTGACTGTATTATTGGTAGAAATGGAAGATAGTGTGTCATAAACCTACTATGTAATTCTTCTGCTTGGTCATAAGGAAGTCTAACATCCCCCATGATATAATCTGAGTGACTAGCCGAGGAAGCAGGTGAAGAAGCATGGCGGGAGGATTGGATGTGATCATCAGGAACCTTATCACCCGGGCGATTTGTATCAATGGATAGCGGGCTATGCTCTGAATGATCGACAGATACTTCACTTGCAATAGTTGACATATGAAGAGAGCCAGCTTGATGAATATTTGATAATGGAGAAGCAGGCGAAGACGAGTCAGATAGTAGGAAATGATTTTTAGTAGAAGAAAGGATAGATGGAAGTTTGTGAGATCCAGAAGACAATTTGAGCAAACTTTGTTGTGAATTATGATGTTTATTCGGTAACGAATCACCCGATAATACCCTTGAATTACTGTCAATCGCAGCAGGATAGTTATGCATCAATGTGTCCAAGTTACTATGATGAGTTGGCCCTGTCGTAGAATTTGGGGAAGCAGAGGTAGACGAGCCCTGGTCGCTAGATCGAATGGTATGTAAATCAGCATCAAAACTACCTAACGATGATTGAGATATATGACGAGATTGATGTAGGGAAGTGCTATGCGGCCGTTTGGGCTCTGACGGGCTTTGAGAGTAATTCATCGACAGTGAGGGAGAGGGTGATTCGTGAATGGAAAGTGTAGGTGATAAAGAGACGTCCAGCTGTGAATCTGGTGAACCGTGTATAGAAGACTTGCGCTGCAACATGGCAAGTTGTTGCTTTAGAGATGAAATGTCATCACGAAGAGATTGCACTTGCCCACCTTTCTGTGGTTTAAAAAATGGATCAACTACACATTTTCTATCCATTTTTGCACATCTGGTACAAGGTGCAGGAAATGTTTCCAAGGCATTGCATCGAATTTTCTGTTGACGGCAGTGCGTACAAGAACGCACTGGACGGGCTCGATATATTGAAGACGATTCTGAGTTACTTCCATTTAATGAAGGAGAATTAGAAGATAGAGATGCTTTTGCAGAAGAAATGGCAGCATACAGAGCTTGTTGTTCATTTGAAAGCGCATTGCGTAGTTGGGCTGTGTTCAATTCCGCAGAAATGGAAGAACTAGAACTTCTCTTTTGAGACCCAGAAGTTTTTTTTCGTGGGTGGTGGGATTGTCCCATTTGTGCTGAAGTGGGGTTACTTCCTGAATTTTCAAGGAGGTTTGAAAACGTCTCTGGCTTGCTATTAACACTTTTGAAAGACTTTGAAGAAGTAGCAGAGGCAGAGCCTTCCTTTTTAATTTGGAATGAATCAGGTGGAGAGGGATGATGTCGATCACCTGTGGAGTTGGAGCTATGGTTCTGATAATGCTTGGAGCTCTGAGAGAGCTGTGGTGAAGAAAGAGGGGGTCTAGAAGAAACTTTTGAGCCTCCAGTTAGCATAGACGCGGGCCTCTTTCTAGAATTATAATCCTTGCCATTAGACTGAGAATCGTGTGTACTAGTCATTGTTTTCCCGTTGCTCCCTCTAGCATTAACAGAGCTAGACTCGTGAGAAGCCATTAAACTGGAATTAATACAGAGAAAAAAGACTAAATACTAGTAGCAAGATGAAGGCAAGGCCATCAGGTAGTTTATCGTGGAATTTGCACTCCAATCGTTCAATAATTTGGCAGCGTTATAGTAATTTTCTGGTGGAGAGGAGAAGATAGGCAAGCAATATAACAGAAGTGCCCCTCGGTTAAGTTCCTGTTGATCAAGATTAAAATGTGCTTGGGAGGCTATCGAAACGTGGAAACAGTTGTTTGTTCAGGAATTATGCTGAAATAGAAATTAGTTTGCCAGACAGAGTTCACATATTAGAAGAAGAAATGAGAAATTCCTTCTTTTTTATTGTTAATTGGTTCTTGGGCACTGGTTAAAGAGTGGGGTGTGGTTGGAGGGAGAATAATAACTGGAAAACTGAAAATTTTAAAAAAAACTCTGTCCACCGCAGCACTGAATCTAATACAGCATCAGGGCCCAGACCAGTTAGAGATAGAACGTGAATATCAAAAGTAGATATTTTATCATTTTCTCTATTTAACCCTTCGTTTATTCTTACTATCATGTATCTATTTCTACTGGATGCCTTCTTGACATTGGATCAATACTGGCTTATGTGAGCTTCCCCTCTATATGTAGTATATTTATCATTAGGAGGTCCAGCCCTGAACTGGATATATTACTGGCTCTTTTCTGTTTTCTTTTATAGAGTACTTGGCAGTCAAAACCTTTCAAGGGTATTACAGACTGGCGAGCAGTGAGAAATATGGCAAGACTATGTTAATGTATGAGTCTAGTAACCAAATACTGACTAGCGTTTCTACAAGTCTATGAGTACCATCTTAATATGAACCTGCTAAAGACCTAAATGTAGTCCCTATGATACCGTTCAGTTTGTCTGACTAGTGATACAGCCATGATATATTGCTCAAACTTTCCACCCTTCAGCAGATTATAGATTTGAGTCAGTGAATTTTTTGATCTCCTATAGCGGAAAGTCTTAGCGCTTTGTTCTTTTCATAATCTTCTTGACTGACATACATACAGGCCTTTTGTCTCCATTTTGATTCGAATACTAGATCACCATTCCATGAATTATGTCAAAGCCCGCCAAGGTTAGTCCTTCAAGAACCCCGCCAAAGCCAACAGTCTCTGCTTACTGCCGAGTCTCCTCAAAATGGTGGTACACGGCTGGTCATGTGATCAAAGTTTATTTGTCATGATAAACCAAAATAAAAAATTTTTGAGCGAGAAACCGATTTTCAGATTTCAGTTGATTGAATTATTCGAGATTGTTCTGCGACTTTCTTTTTAACATTTACTAATTTTGCTCTTTCAACTTTTCAAATCACTTGGATATTTTTCTTATATATAAGACAAGACTCTTCCAATGTCGAGTGAACAGTCTGATAATTTAATTAAAAGAGGACCCATAATTGATCAAGAACAAAGCAATACCAAAAAGCCAAAGACAGAAAGCATGTCGTCTGATAATAACCAACAAGAGGCTTCTCAAGTCTTCAGCTCAGTAGGAGATGCTGCTCAGCTGGTAGATGATTCTCAAGAGATGAAGGCTAATCCTGAACTTGGAGCCACAGGAGAAGGCATCACTACTCTGGCAGCTGCTGATGCTGAGGGCCACCCTGTCCAGGAGATCGAATCCATGTGCATGAATTGTGAAAAGACGGGTGTCACTCGAATGCTACTTACTAAAATCCCTTTTTTTAGGGAAATCATCATCATGTCTTTCAGTTGCCCTCACTGCGGATTCAAAAATTCCGAGATTCAAAGCGCAGGAGAAATCCAAGAAAAGGGTAGCAAGTACACTCTGCGAGTGGAAACTAAGGCTGATCTTAACCGTCAAGTCATTAAGTCTGATTACTGTTCTTGCAAGTTTGCTGAACTTGACATTGAAATCCCAGCCAAGAGAGGGCAACTCACTAATGTTGAGGGTCTGCTGACTCAAATTCGAGATGATCTCTCTGCCGACCAGCCCGTGCGCAAGATTGTTGACCCTGACACTCACGGAAAAATCGAAGCTGTTATTGAGAAACTTAACTCTGTTATTAGTGGAGATCTTCTACCTATCACTTTGATTGTTGACGACCCTTCAGGAAATTCCTGGCTAGAATTTGTGCCCGATGAGCCTGCTCACAAGTGGTCGCATATCCAATACTTTAGAACTAAACAACAAAACATTGAACTTGGTGTATCTGCTCCTCCATTAGAGAGTGACAACGAATTGCCTTCAATCGAGACTAGTCATGTTACTGAAAATGTCGCAAGAAACCCTAGTGCAGTTAATCAAATCGCCACAGAGGCCGATGAGATTGAAAATCTCAATACTGAAGTTCAGACTTTCAACGCTACCTGCCCTATCTGTTTTGAGCCATGCCCTACTCATATGAAAGTTGTCAATATTCCTCATTTCAAAGACGTTATTATCATGAGTACGGTATGCGATCATTGCGGATATAAGTCTAACGAAGTCAAGACTGGTGGCGCTGTTCCCGAAAAGGGCCGTAAGGTGACCCTCAAGATCACTGATCCCGATGATTTAGCTAGAGATATTCTTAAATCCGAGACTTGTGGTCTACAAATTCCTGAGCTCAACTTGGATTTAAATCCAGGAACTCTTGGTGGTAGATTTACTACCATTGAAGGTCTGCTCAGCCAAGTGCATGAAGAGCTTCAATCCAAGGTGTTTTCTGGAACTTCTGACTCTATGGATGAAACAACCAAGGCTAACTGGGTCATTTTCTTGTCTAGACTGCAAGATGCTATAGATGGAAAGATGGAGTTCACTATGGTTATGATCGATCCTTTAGCAGCATCCTACATTCAAAATGTATATGCTCCTGATCCTGATCCCAACATGACTACTGAAGACTTCGAGCGTACCCATGAGCAAAACGAGGATCTGGGACTTAATGATATGGTTGTTTAAATATTTTTGATTTGTAATAATTACATGTATTTTTTTAAATTATAGAAGTGTGAAAGTATCACTGAATACATTGGATTTTCTAGAGAAGATTTAAACTTATTCACAGTAAGAGTATGTAGGGAAGAATAAATGAAATTAAGACATAACAACGTAATACAAATGAAAAAAAACTAGCAGACAAAAACAAGACAAGTTATAAAACGACAAATGATTTGGTCACCCATTTAACGATGGGGAAGAATGGAAATAGAGGCATGGTAAGACAATCGATATCTCTCAACTACACGCTGAATGCCATCCATACCTCTTTTAAGAGTCTCCATATCAGGGCCATAAGAAAGACGAACAAAATGGAACATAGGAGAATCATGCAGCTCACGACGAGCAAGAGGATTAAGGTCAAAGAAAATACCAGGAACCACAATTACTCTCTCCTTAAGACATTCCTGGAAAAAACCAAGAGCAGTCTTAATTTTTCCAGGGAGAGTTGAAAGATCAAGCCAAAGGTAAAAAGTGGAATCAGGAATCTTCTTGAAGTGAATTCCAATTGCTTCTAATCGGGCAATACAGTAGTCTCGTTTGGCCATGAAATGAGTCTGCAGGGCAATCATTTCAGTAAGAACGCGGGAAGGCTCAAGCAAGGGAATAGCAGCTCGTTGGAAAGGAACGTTAGAGCCACCATCCAAGTAAGATCCAGCGGAACCAAGAGCTGAAATGTAAGACTTGGGTCCAAGAATCCAGCAAATTCGCCAACCAGGAAGACGGAATGCCTTTGTGAGTCCATCTAGAATCAATACAGGATCCTTGTTGACATCATGAATATTAACTGCAGAACTAACGCTTGAACCATCACAGCCATCAGCGTAATTGTAACGAGCATAGAATTCGTCCATGATTAGAAGGCATCTTTCTCTGCACATGTCTTGAAGGCGCTCTAAATCTTCACCCCGCATACATTGGCCTGTAGGATTACGGGGGTTAGAGGTAAGCATTGCAGTCACACCTCGTTGGAGCTCACGCTCAATGATATCTAGATGAACTTCATAGTTATCACTGTCATCCAAGGGCACTGGAATAGGAGCAAAGTTCTTGAAAAGAGCAAGCATTTCTGAGTAAGCTGTATAATCTGGGAAAAAGAAGGACAGGTAGCAGTCTCTTAAGATTGAAGCAATTCTGATTAACCCAGCACGTCCACCAGGAACGATACACACATTTTCATATCTATTAAATGAGAGTTAGCTATGCACTTAAACCGTTTGTACGGCTGAGAACTTTTGAATTTGAAAGGTTTCAGATCGGGTTAATTTTGTCTATATGAGCGGTTATCCCAATACCCCTAATCAGGGGATAACCTCGCCCAAAATAGATAAATCGGAAAAACATTCAAAAGAAAAATGTGTTAAGTGACACTTACGTGTATTTGCTATCTTTACCTTGGCGAAAGTTGTCGTTATACAGATTGGCTACAGCTTCTCTGAGCTCTTTAACACCAGCAGTTGGTGCGTATTCTCTGGTATGAATATCAACGTTAATTGTGTCAGGCTTTGAAGGACACCCCTCAATTTCACCCACTTCGGGAGCGCCTTGTCCGAGATTTGCCCAAGTAGGGTCTTCGTAGGTAAATCCTTTTTCTGAGGCACGTTCAGTTGTCCAAATAACACCAGTTGATGATTGCGCAGTATCTAGACCAGGAAATCTATGAGGTGGTTCAGTGTAGACATCAGGCAACACAAGAGGAGTACTAATACCACTCTCTGATCTGAAATATGGGACAGGACGAGCATGTCGACCCTTGTCAAGGGAAGTAAACCACTTTTGATCCATCGTTGGAGTTTGAAGATAGTAGAGGAAGAGTTAAAGAATTGAGAGAATGTTTATTTACTGGAATGAAATATGAGTAGAGATGAAAACTATTCAAATATTAAAAAAATGAAAACAATCTTGAAATTTGGTACATATTTATATTAATCCGTTGATTGTGAGTTCGCATACTTATTCCTAAGGCGCGTGTTGAGGTACTTTGTAGGATAGAACTTCAACTTTTAGCTCTTCTCTTCACTGAGACCCAATCACAATGATTACCGCTCACCAACTACCAAAAAAGGGTCTTAGTGGCTTACATTTCAATACATTTTGTTACATATTCTGAGCATTTTACGTGTAGTAGTAGTGTTCATTGTGTTGTATCTGACCAGACTGCGTTTTTCTTTAAAAACATTTAATTCATTCTATCTGCTCCACCCCCCAATGCAGCGACAGAAAACGGCCTCCAAGTTTCTTTTTGAATGGCACCTTCATGACATTTTGAAACGAATATTTTGCGCTTGAAATTCACTTTTGTTGGATGAAGCCTTCATATATAGAATTCAAAATTCGTGTTTGTGACGCCCATACTTAACAAGTTTAGGTTTGCATATTAAATGAGCGTGCTCACACTAGCAGCTCCTTATTTCATGTCAGCATATCAAACGCCACATTGATTTTATCCGGTTTTCATTAAGCTCGTCTTACCCCTCACAACGACGACTGTGGACACATTGTCTGGAAAATTTCAGTTGCGGAGCCACCCGGAACAAAATTTGTGTGGCATCCCGGTCTTTTTTCTTGACTTCCAAACCCGATACCGCTGATGAATATAAAGTGTAACCCTTGCCCAGTTGGGAGATTGAAAAATTAATTTTTTTACTTCTGGTGGCTGATAACCTACCGACCCTCAAATATTTCAATCTCAAAACCAGATCAAATCCATTCGGAATACCAGAACCAAGTTTCTTTTTGACTTGATCTACGGTTAATTATTTATTCAAATTATTAATATTTTTTTTTAAAACAACCTATTTTATAGTGACTCTCTTTTCTCTAGGGCCGCAATACCCCGAACTCTCTAAGCTACTCAGCTGCCACCGATTTCTCGCCATAACTTCTGGTCATGCTTTCGATTACTAGAACCCGCACAGCATCCTCACGACTGTGGGGGTCACGTCTTGCCCAAGTCAGGACTCGCACTTTGACGACTTCAGGTCTCTATGGCTCAGGACTTCGAGTATCAGCAAATTCTGTGTATGCCAAACATGGTATCGAGAAAATGGATCACTCATCCCCGGTGATAATACCCAAGAGATATGCCTCAGTTACTGCGGATTCTCGACAGCTACTGGAGACTGCCCCCTTTTATGATGTAATTGTTATTGGAGGAGGCCACGCTGGATCAGAAGCTTGTACTGCTGCAGCGAGATCAGGAGCTAGTACAATGCTCATAACTCCAAAATTAAGCACGATTGGAGTTTGTTCTTGTAATCCCAGTTTTGGAGGAATTGGAAAGGGCATTTTGATCAAGGAAGTTGATGCTTTGGACGGTGTAGCTGGAAGAATAGTAGGTGAGTTAATCTTTTCTCCTATGTAAACTTGTCTTGATGCTAACTAGAGAATAGATAAGGCTGGCATACATTACCAAGTTCTAAATCGCTCGCGCGGTCCCGCTGTGTGGGTATGTATAACTATGTTCATCACCCGTTTTTTGTTGATAGTTTCATGATGTTAACTAGAATTTTAGGGACCTCGGGCACAGATCGACCGAGACATTTACCAACGTGAAATGCAAACAGAGCTAGAAAACTACCCAAATTTAGAAATTAAAGAGGATAGCGTTGCTGATATTCTTATTGACCACAGTGACAATACCACGTCAAATCAATCTGGATCTTCAGAACAAAACTTGCATGGGACGGTGCGCGGCGTGGTGTTGGAGTCAGGGCAGGTTATTGCTACTTCTAATGTTGTGATTACCACCGGTACATTTTTGTCAGGAGAAATTCACATTGGATTGACGGTGTATCCCGCTGGAAGGATTGGAGAAAAGGCGACTTTTGGTCTTAGCAACACACTAAAAACCGCTGGTTTTCTAATGGGCCGATTAAAAACCGGAACGCCACCTCGTCTTGCACATGAATCCATCGACTATAGTGGTTTAATGGTTCAGACTCCTGACAATCCTGCTACTCCTTTTAGTTACGTCAATGATTCAATTGCACTAGCTGACAGCCAGCTCAACTGTCACATGACTCGCACCAATGCTGAGTCGCACAAAATCGTTATGGACAATTTCGACAAGTCTGTTCATATACGAGAGACAGTAAAGGGTCCGCGGTACTGCCCGTCTATTGAGAGTAAAATCAAGAGGTTCCATACAAAGGACAATCATCAAATATGGTTGGAACCTGAGGGCTTGACATCTAACATTGTCTATCCTAATGGTATTAGCATCTCTATGCCTGCTGATATCCAGTTTCAATTTTTGCGCACAATTAAAGGCTTAGAAAACGTTGATATGTTACAACCTGGATATGGAGTTGAATATGACTACGTTGATCCTAGAGAACTTCGACCTTCACTCGAAACTAAGCGGGTTAAAGGGTTATTCTTGGCAGGACAAATTAACGGAACGACAGGGTACGAAGAGGCAGCGTCTCAAGGTGTAATTGCTGGAATTAATGCAGGCCGAGCATCCAAAGGTAAAGCACCGTTCATCATCAAGCGAAGCCAAGGTTATATTGGGGTTCTTATTGATGATTTAGTGACCATGGGTGTTGAAGAACCTTATAGAATGTTCACGTCAAGGTCAGAGTTTCGGTTTCTTCTTCGATCAGACAATGCTGACAAGCGTTTAACAAATGTTGGACGAGAGTTGGGGGTTGTATCTGACGAGCGATGGGAGCGATATTTGCGAGATACTGAGACCTACAACATTGCTAAGCAAAAACTTGAATCAGCTAGTTTCCCTGCAGCTGAGTGGGCCCGTAAACTGCCCAATATTCGTATCAGCAGCGACACACAACGCCGAAGTGCATTTGAACTTCTTCGACTCAAGGACGTGACACCTACCATATTATTTGATCATGTCGAAGGATTGGCCGATACACCAAGCCGGATTTTGGAGAAAGTCGATATTGATGCCAAATATTTCCCTTACATTAAACGAGAGCAGCATCTGATCCGTGCATTTGATTCAGATGAAAGTCTAGCTATTCCTCATGATTTTGACTACTCCAATCTTGGCAGCTTATCGAACGAGTCAAGAGATTTGCTGGAAAAGATTAGGCCTGAGACGTTAGGCCAAGCTCGTAGAATTCAAGGTGTAACACCTACAGCATGCATTGATTTGTTTCGGTACGTGAAATCTATGCCTTAAGGTGCGTGTGTGATTGCGTGCGGTACACGCTGGACTTGTAAATATTTTGATTAAAAGTGTATAACCTTGAATTTATGATTGTTTTGAATTAACGAGGTTAATTGATGTACAAAATTTGCGCACCAAAACGATTCTTGAACCAGTGCAGTTCATGGAAAAGTACAAGTACAACGGCTATTTTTTTTCGAATGTGCGCTTGCCTGTAGTCTTTTTGCTTAACTACCGGGTTGAGTTAGTTGGAAATCCAAATCCTAGGCTAAGAACTTAAATCCCAAGCAGATTTAGTACCCGAATTCTTTCTCAAGTACTTTTAACTTTTTTGTTACTATACTCGTTCAGTGTTAGTCCGCCTTGGCAGGAATTTACGTCGAATTTTCGAAATATCTATTCTTGATTTCACAATTGGAAGTAACTTACCCAAGGTTTTATTGTTCAAAAGTTTTTTGCATTTCAACAAAATTTCAGACTTCTTCATCACATACAATTTTATGTCTTGATCTAGAATAATTTCAAGTTTAAAGTTAATTTCACAGTAACTGAAGCAGTAGTTGCTGAAGTTTTTCATTTGGGTACTGGTATTCTGAAAGTGATTAGGAGAAGCTATCTGATCTAAGGTTGGATTCACGAGATTTAGTTATGCTTCTACGCAATGCGAGAACTACGAGCCATACTAATCAGCCCGTTAAGTACTCAAAGTAAAAGCCAGATTACTGGATTTCCTTTTCACTCCATACAGAACTAGTATTACTTTTAATTTATAATGATTCTTCTGAAACACCATTTACAGGAAATTGATCATGATCGTTACTATTAAAATCACCAAGTTTGTCTGGCTCTCCTTTCATGAAAAAGCTACCCGTTCTTGCAAATCAATTCAAAGGCCCACTAAGCAGTTTGTTTATAGAAAGTAATTAATAACTATGTTCTATGTCAGCACGTAGTTCCCCCAAGATTATACAATATAGCTCAGTCACCTTTTGCTTTGCTTGCCTACATGTACTTTTTCTTGGTGAGTTTCCAGGTGTTGCGCCAAAATTAAATCGTGAGTTCCACTCTTGGTGGAGCACTTCCATCAATTTCGTTAATGTTGAGCCTTACAGTCTTGTAATCTTACTTTCCTAGATCTGCTAAATTTTGTTAAAACGAAAGAAAACGTAATTGGCAAAGCTCGATGTTTAGTAGAGACAGGAATTTCATCTCTAGCGTATTTATCTTTTACTGGACGGTCATTAGTACTCTTTTGCAACGGTCATGCAAGCCAAGACACTAGCACAGTCTTGTTCTATTCTTCCATGGTACCAGAATCAAACCAAACGTTTTTTAAAACACTATACTAGTTTTCAAGTACATTGATTACCAATTTTGTAAAATCCTTGGTAACAGAAAATACATTTTTTCAAAGATTTCAAGTGATCTAGGTGTACCTGTTTATATCATATTAAATTCAATCATGAATCGCTGTGACTGCTGGTAGCTATATTTTCTTCTGTGATTATTTTTGTGGCTATGACTTTTGAATTGCCATAATTTTAGGTCCAATACGCAAAATTGATCATTGGCACCATTATGATGAACGAACTTTTTTTAGGCTTTGATACCCGAGACAAACCCTGAAGTTTTGTTAAAACCTATACCGAGGGTCTTCAAGAACCCATTGAATACACAAAAAGTCGAATGGACTGAGCTAACTGGTAGAAGAAATAAAGAAATATATTTGTTGAATATTATAATTAATACGCCCAACTTCCATGAACTGTTCATAGTGATACAGAGGCTAGCACAGTGAATTCAGAATTCAAAGCTAAGTATCTTAAATTACTTGGTGAGAGTTAGATCATGAACAATTTGGTCGTTCTCTGAACTGGAATAGCAATTTTACAAAATGTAATGTAAGTAACATATACCAAAGCAACAGACGATAAAAAAATCACTTCCAGTCTAATATTATAAAGATGTCTTTCAGTATTAAAAAAAACGAATTTTCCGCAAGCAATTGACAGTTTTGATAAGTGGTATATATTACCTTAAGATCTAAATAATGACAAAAGTTAGTATTATAAAATTAATACGAGTATAGAACAATTTCAATTTCAACCACCTGTAGATTAAAAAAAAAATAAGGCGTACTATTGCAATTACAATTAATGCAATGAAAAAAAAAAGTGGCATTAAGGATGAGGAGAAATTCTTGGAAATTTTATTATTATATGTTTTTTTTTTCTGATTGAAAATTGTGAAGGCGGTTACCTTGTCCAACACTGGTGCTGCACAAAAGTGTGACAGCAGCACATTGTGTCAGACAAGGTAGCAAGAGTTGATTTGGATCTGAATATGGTATTACAAGGACTAAAAAAAAATTGATCTGACTTGAAATGTGCAAAAAAATAAAGAAATAAAGGTAACGGTAAAACGCTTTTAAGATTGAAGTCAGGTCAAGGTTTGAAAAAAAACACTGGCTTGAGGGGGTTTGCAAAAGTTCATTAAGCCTAAGTTTAAATGGCAGGCACAACCCAGATCTTCAGTAAGACTAACCAAATGTCTAGAAACAAATTTTAGTAGACCTAGTGGGAACCGGCAAGGCGTAGCAGGAATGTTCAACGTATTTGATAAATTCCATGGACGCAATGCACAGGATCCAATGTACAAGTAAACCATTAAAGGCCAGAAATAAGAGGGTTTTTTATCTGGATAGATTGCAAAAATATACCAAATAGAGGTAACACCAGCAACTGTTGGCGATACAGATGATTATAGTTTAAAGAAGGTTTTTGGCCTTCGACACACGAGTCTGCTTGAAAGTGACGGAATTAGAGTAAGAATTAACCACAGATAGATTGAAGCATCACAATTACAGACTAGCCATAAAATAACTGAATTCAGAAACATTCAATAGCTGTTCAACGAGTGCTAGAAGATCGCTTCATGGTTTGCAATGCGCGGCATGTATAAGAGTATCTTAAACTAGTGATCATAGTCCATTACCAATACTTACATATAAGTATCATTGAACAGACCACTTTTCAACGATGCTCAATTCTATTCATGAACTATAAGGCTGACTGCATTTTAAACCAATTCTTACTGGTAATATCACAAACTGTTTAACTCTTTCGACGTGCAATTACAAAGAGTACTTTTATTATAAACCAGAATTTTGATATATTTAACTTTTATATTGGCCTTTATGAGCCCAATGTATTGAGATTGACCTTAGCCTAGCCAGGCCAATTGACCTAGTTGTTTTTGAAAGACTAACCTTGACAAAGTTATAGATACGCAGGAATCAACCGATTTTTTTGAAAAATAATAAAGTTTTTTTTTTCAATTATATTTACACGCCTTTTTGAAGTGTGAGTTTGAAACCTGATTATTAGGGGCAATAGACTTGTATTTTAAGTTTTCTGGTAATTGATCTTTGGATGTTGAAAGATTATGTAGGGGAATTGATTTGATTGGCTAAATAGACTGGAATAATTTATATAATTTCATGTATGTACATACATTTATATATAGTTTTGTTGAATATTGGATTTAAACACTTTTCATAATTTTCTTATAAGTGAATATTTATATAAAATAATGAAATATATATATTTGAATTATTTATTTAATATTCCTTTTTATTGCCTTGTTTAAACGATCACCATCTCGTTCTTTCTTTTTTACCATACTTTTATTTTTAAAATATACCCGAGAGATCCTTGTCCTTTTATTTATTGTATGTAAACTTATTTCGTTTGTAAAATATCAATGCGTTATTGCAATTCCAAGTCTTAATATTTCAATTCTAGAGTATTCATACTATTCTTTTTCCTTTTTCATTTTTTTGTATATTGTAATAATTAATTTTTTGTAACCAGAACTCTTATTTTGGTTTCTTTTTTAGGGTCAAAGCCTGTCAACTTTTACATGGCACCCATACCATGCCATACCAGACACCATCTACCAAGACTTGAAATATTAATTAATCGTGTAAATTTAGTTCATGAATTGTATTTATTAACCTATCATATAATTTAGATATATGTGAAATGAATTGATATAAGAATAAAATAATAAATAACAAATCTACGTAATATAATATGTTGAATAATGTGTTATTCAGATCTTGTTTTGTTTTGTTGTCCACTCTTATTTTATTTTTTGACCCTTAATTGTTGTATCTGAGGTTTTTTTCCATTTATTTATTTATTTATTTATTTATTTATTTATTTATTTTATTGTACATTGTTGTTTATACCCACTTCACAACTTTTGCTGAATCTTTTTTTTTATATATAATTTTTTTTAAAAAATCAATCAAATCATTAAACACATTGTATATAATTTCTTTCTTATTAATAGTATTATCTTCTGCTTCTTCTTCTTAATCCTGTAAAACAACATAATTACTAGGGCAAATACCAACTTGTCCATTTGCTCGCTTGGCCTGCCACCATTTCCCACTAATATCGCTAACCTCTAGAATTTCTCCCTTCTCAAACGAGATTTCATTCGCATCACTAGGATTGGCATTATCTAAAGCAAAAAAAATTTAAAGTTAGTTTTGAACATCAAAAACAGGCAACAATAAAAAAGCCACTTATTGCACTTACAAGTATAAACTGCTCTCGCCCGATATGGATATTCGGTAGGCGTGGCAGGTACCTCGGAGGTTCCAATGCTGGCATGAGATTGCCTGAATGTCGCATCTTTCGGCGTAGCGTCGCTTGAATTTTCAAATCCACCTAATGGGGCAGCCATAAACATTTGAGGATAGGAAGCTGAGTTTGTTCGTGAAAAGTTGCTTGAGGGGAGCTCTTGCTGAGAATTGTGTCTTTGGGCTGCACTGCCGGTTGCTGTAGCAGAATTGCTTGCTGCACCAGACATTCTTTCAAACGGACTACTTTGATTTCCCATGTTGTTCATTTGCCGACTTGAAACTGCATTGTGATCTGAATAAGGGTCGAGAAGGGAATGGAACTTGGTTTCATCTGTAGTTCCAAAGTAAAATATCCAAATGATGTTGATAATTGAAAGTAGAATGTAGCCGGCTGCGGCTGCGGCGGTACTTGGAGTTGTCAGGTAGACAAAGTTATTTGTTGAGTTTGTAGTGTATACTGTAGCTGTTGCAAGATATGCAAGGATCTAGAAGAAAAACAACCGGTTAGAAAAGGCCAATACGAAGGAAAATAACTGCCAAAGCCAAACTTACTGCTAGTCTATAGGCATCGATGCTATTAGAAGCAAATACGTAAAAGACGCCAATGATGATGAAAAATTCGCAGGCAATACCCCACCAAGCGAATACAGGAAACGTCGATAGAGTGAGTGCAGAGCTTATGGAGCCACAGAAGGCAATGATCCAGCCAACCTATAGATATTCACGAGTTAGGGTGCTGATAGGGATAGGGGGTGAGAGCAAGGGACTTACAGAGGCTATGGAGACGGTGGAGAGCGCAAACGGATCGGAGAAAATACGTGATAGTTTAAACGAAGTGTCACGTTGATAGCTCATCGTGAATAAGGATGCGAGGGTATTGCGAAGAGGATCAGGGTGGTGTGCACGATGCTGTTTTTTTTTTTTATATTTTATATTATTCTTGTTTATTGTTTAATTTTTTTTGTCTTCCAGAAGATAAAAAAAATTAGGTTGCAGGGAAAGCTGGGGTGAATTTGATATTGATGGAGTGTGAGTACTACTCATAATACCATGGAATGGAGTTGAATGAAGCTGGAAGAAAAAGAGGAGGGAAGGGTCGTTGCAAGAAATCCAAGAAAAAGATGAAGAGATGAAAAGTTGCCAAAAAAATAAAAAATAATGATGATAATAATAATAAAATAAAAAATAAAAAATAAAAAATTTAAAGTCGAGATAAAAATAGGCTTGGGGATTGAATAAAAAAAATAAAAAATAAAAAATAAAAAATAAAAAATAAAAAATAAAAAAAACTCAGGACACACACGCACAGAGAGATGGTTGGGTACGTAATCTGGGCTTTGAACTTTTGGCAAGTGGTGTCTAGGGCAGCCAGCGACAAAAGATGACAAGGTGAAATGGAATTCTAGGAGTTTTTCAGCTTGTAAAGGTAGAAGGGAATTGATGAGAGCAAAGTTGAACTGAGCAGAGTTGAGTTGGGTTGGGTTGAGTAAAGGAGAGAAAAAAAGAGGGAAGAAGGGTGAAGGGGTCAACTGAAAAAAATAAAATAAAATAAAAAAATAAAATTATTGTGATAATAAATAATGTTAAATAAATTTAATAAGTTTAATAAATATAATAAATTTAATAAGTTAAATAGGATATTAAATTATCATAAATTATCATCTCTTAACTTCGCTCTAGGCTATCTGTTCTCTTTCTTTTGATTTTTTAATTTAATCTAATTATTGTAATTTAATTCATGTTATTTCGTTAATATCAATGTTTATTTTATTTCACTTCACTATGACCCTTGTAGGGCTTTCTCGTTTCTTCGGATTGATGCACCGCTGTGGACGCTTTGTATTTGCTTAGGCTGCGCGAAGGTTGGATCGCATAACAATGAAACATTTCTCGACTTCCTTTGCTGGACAGAACACGACGAGAGTGGAGTTAAAAACCAGGTAAAGTTAATATCAAAAGGGTTGAGCTTGTTTTTCTGTTCATGGAGTCGTGGCATTTATTTGATTTTTATTTTATCACTCAAATGTCAAAATAAATCAAAAAAATAATCAAAGATTTACAGTATTAAAAAAAATATTCGGAATATTAAAAATATTACAAAAGCACCATAATCTTAATTCCAAACACTGGTTGGAATCGACATTGAACATTCCATGACTTGTTTCATTCAAAACTCAATTTCTTCTTGCTCGAATCATAGATGAATTATCAATTTTTCAATCAGATTTCAGTCTTTTTCTGGTGCTTTGCGGGTAGGGGGCTAAACAATACTCACATTTTGACTGCGTGCGCACTGACACAGACCATCTGTTAAATCCACTAAAGACGATTTGGATTGCTCTGATTATTCTGATTATTTGATTGTTTGACCCTTTGACGGTTGGACTTATTGACTATTTTGGCTTTATCCTCAATGCCATTTCTACGGTTTACCGCGTAAGGTGTTACGATGCTGTACAATGCCAATATTAACTACACCCCATAGCGTTTACGGGAACCACTTGGGTTGGGGTTAAATAGGCAATGTGGCCTCAAATAAGCATGGAATGAACTAGACCAGACCACCTTTATTTGCAACCAACACCTGACAGAAAAAACTCGTGTTAAGGTTATAAGAAAGCAAAAACTGCGGCAGAAGGTTTGGAAGCTTTGAGACCAAGGAGAAAATCCGGAACGAATGTTAGCAGTTACGAGAGTTTCTATCAGAAATGGAAGTTTAGAATGGGTTCTCTTCCTTCTACCACTCTGATCAACACCTCTCTACTTTTTACTTGAACTTCGCTTTTTCTTCATTATCAGACTATGAGCACTACCTGAGCAAACTAAAAGGCCTCTCTTGAGTCTTGATCTCAAGACTACGACCTCAGCTCCGTCTTGTTACGGACTTGGCTCAAAGCCCATCATTGGAATGTTGCGGTCTATATGCCTTAGGCCACGAAGGGACAATCTAATGAGTATAAATCTCGAGAGGGTCAAGGGTAGGGGTTAAGACTTAAAATTCAATGAGGTTTATCTTAACCTGTTGGCATCCACTTGCGGTTAAAACCTTGATCTAAATCTACATGTTATCACCCTTACCCTATACAAATAATTATTATCACTTAGGGCTGATTAAACATTTTGGGGTTTTTGAATCAACCTTCTACCAATTCTGATTCTACAATAACAGAATAACATTCATTCTATGACAGCAGTTGAGTCCAATCTAACCAAAAGAAAGAGCATCCGATACAAGTATTTTTGACCTCAAGAACAACCTTTTGAATCTCTAATATGACCTGAGACCTAATCAACGGCAAGATATCGCACGGTCAAAGTGCCCAAGTTCTGAGCTTTCGCATTCCGATCTCACGTAACCATGGTGAAGCCCAGTGAAGGATCTCCTCAATTCGACTTGGGTCAATTCTTCCAAAGAATTATAAAGAAAAAGCTACTTCTTTGAATGAATGAAGCAAGAAGACATTTTCGATTTTTTTTATCAATCTCTCGACAGTCTTGGGCCGACTTTTCATCAACTTTTCAATTCTTCTTGCCATCTTCAAGCCCCAGTGTTACCCTTTTTGTTATCTCCCAATCTCCTTGTCCCTGATTCTAGAAAATCTTTATCTCGTTTTTTCATGACGATTTCTCTACTCGCTAAGACGTATTATCATATTCATTTCCCTTCGTTTACTACTATATCGCATTTTACCAAACATCTTTATCCCCATCTACAATCAACGTAAGTTATCTCACCCTCCTGTCTTCGCAATAACCCTAACATTCCCATCTATAGTCCAGTTCATTGAACTTCATACATACTTTCCAATACACTGCATAGTTTCAATCCTAGCCTCAATCGTTCCATATATATTTATTGAAATCTCGCCATCCTTCAACCAACTCACCACAGACTATATAAAGGATACACTCTCTCAAACCACACTTAATCTAATTTTTCATCTAGGACTTACAAATAAACCATGGCGCTCGGAATCATCATGAAAAAAGTTGACAAGAAAGTTATTTCAGCAAAACGGACAATATACGAAAGGGAGGAGAAATTCCCCAAGAGACTCAAATACATGAAAGTCATCATGAAAACCGTTGACCATATCTTCTATAATAAGCGCATACCTCGTCAAGAATGTGAAACAACAGATGAAATCACTGAATAAACATACTTTTTCTCATACATGCATGGCATTGATCCCATCTCACTGCTCAAATTCAACTCCGACACAAATAACTACTTTGAAGAAGTCACAGCTCTTAGACCCTTTAATCCTCAATTCGACTTTGTCAACGACCTGGTCAAATTCACTTTTGAGTTATATGACAACATTAGGATATTTCAATCCTGGGGAGAATATCTGCAACGCAATATTGGGACCTGATAAAAGATTTTATACCATACATACCATATGCGCTACATGACTATTTGGAACGGGCACCACCACAGGCCTTAATTCAAACATACATGCCCCGACTTTATCCCCTGGAAGAAAAAGCCTGGGAATTCAAGAGATTCCAACGTCTGAGTCACTTAACTAGACCATGTTACTCAAATATACTGTGCTATGCAACATGATGGTCACCTCAACGTATGAGAACCAGCTCACATTCCAGCTCTTAGCTTTGGACTCAGAAACAAGAAGGCTAATAATCGCCAAAATCCTTCATATTTTGATCGATATGGCAATTCCACCCTGGGCTCTCATCCCGAAGAAGCTGTAAGCTACTTACAAGAATTGATAATGAGATTTTCGTCTAGAGCTGACCAGCTAGAGGAAAGGAAAGCCTAATCCAAGCCTACACCCCAACCCACCCACACTCCATCATCTTCACAACCCATTGTGATTAAAGAAGAGTACTCGCCATCTGAATGGGAAACTGGAAAAGGGAAAGAATACGTTTTACAATTCTGGGAAATGGTCCCTGACGCTCCCCTAGAGATTTTCAGAGTTTTGTCTATCCAAAAACATGGAAATACGGTACTCATAAAAACACTGACATAGAGGAACGGTACAGGAAAATGAATCGTCTTTGTCAGATCTGCGGTAACCACTACGAGTGGATAAGCATCAGAACAGTTTTCGTCTTCACAAGTGCTGTGTTCAGGTACATGCCTACAGTATTATTTTTGTGGCCTATATCTCCTACCCCTGCCCTGATATGACTGATTTTGTTCAGCATAAAGAAACAGATAGGGATTGTTGAATGCTCTCTCAAAATGAGTAACTCCAATTCTACAACAACTCTCCTAGTTGACTCCTCGCATTCATCATTTTAAGTTCATTGTCATCTCAGATTTCAATTTATATAAATATCGATCTACATTGCTCTTGCCATTCTACAAAAACCTCTCTCCAGTCTGCTCATCATGACAAATCAACCCAACTCATTGGGCACAGTCCAGCCTTCCCTAGACATCATAAAATCTCATATATCCAAATATGAATCCGCAAATCCCACAGCTACCCCAAACTTATACCCCATTTATGCGTTTCTACCGGCACTCGATATCACACCTCATTCTGCGTATTTGAGATTAACTCGCCCTGGTGATACTGACAAACCTCAAAAACCTTCGTTCCTATTCGAATCAACATTGGGTGGAGAAAATCTAGGCAGATACTCGTTTATTGGTCATGGTCCGAGAAAGACTATATTCACTGGAAATGGACACGGCCCGGATTGCGATCCCCTTAAGCTCCTTGAAAAGGAATTGGCTGGTTATAATCAGATCCAACTACCATCAGTACCCTCACTCTCAGGCGGTGCGATTGGATATATTGGGTATGACTGTGTTCGATATTTTGAACCAAAAACTAAAAGAGATAATCAAAATGACACAATTCATCTCCCAGAAGCTGCTTTAATGCTGTTTGATACTGTTGTTGCATTTGATCATGTCTTTCAAAAGATTCAAATCATTCACAATGTTCATCTTTCAGATGATCCCTCAAATCCCCAAAGCACTTTACAAAATCGGTATGAACAAGGTGTTGCTATCATCCAGTCTATTGCAGACACTCTTGAAAATGGTCAGGACTACACACCTCCTCAACCTCCTATTATTCTAAACTCTGAGTTCACCTCCAACATTGGTCAACAAGGCTACGAAACTTATGTTCGAACTTTAAAACAACACATTCTTAAAGGTGACATTATCCAAGCAGTTCCTTCACAACGAGTATCCAGGCCCACGTCTCTCCATCCTTTTAATATCTACAGGCATTTGCGAATAGTTAATCCTTCACCCTACCTATTCTACATTGACTACCTTGATTTCCAAATTGTAGGAGCGTCGCCTGAGTTGCTGGTCAAATCTGATAAAGGCCGAATTATAACTCATCCTATCGCAGGTACAGTTCCTCGTGGCCAGACTTTAGAAGAAGACAACGAGCTTGCACGTCAACTTAAAGCATCAACTAAAGATAGAGCAGAACATGTCATGCTGGTAGATCTAGCTCGGAATGATATTAATCGAGTTTGTGATCCTCAATCCACATCTGTTGATCGGTTACTGACAGTGGACCGGTTCTCACATGTCATGCACTTAGTTTCACAGGTCTCTGGTACACTCAGACCTGATAAAACTAGGTTTGATGCCTTCAGATCCATCTTCCCTGCCGGAACAGTGTCTGGAGCACCCAAGGTTAAAGCTATGGAACTGATTGCTGATCTTGAAAACGACCGTCGCGGTGTTTACGCTGGTGCAGTGGGCCATTGGGGTTATGATCCCAAGTCAATGGATACTTGTATTGCATTGCGGACAATGGTAGTGAAAGATGGGATTGCGTATCTCCAAGCTGGCGGTGGCATTGTCCATGATTCGGATCCTTATGACGAGTATATTGAGACTGTTAATAAAATGAAGGCGAACAATACTTGTATTAGAGAGGCCGAAGATATATGGTACAAGAAGCAGCAGTCACAAGCTTGAAGAGTAGTATTTAAAAATAGTCATTGAACTCTAATATTGTACTTATATTTAGAGTACAAGTAAATAAATCTTTGATTAATGATTATTTTCAATTAACTTTTATTGATTTGCTCTAGCGTGAATATTCTTGTTTTATTTTTAATCATCATGCTCATCTCATTAACTACTTTGTTTACTACTTCTACCACCGCTTAACTTCCATCTGTAATCTTGTCCAGCTCCTTCACAAAACTCTCACCCCAGAATGCAGACGTATATTTCGAAATATACTTGAACAATTTGCGGTGATTCCCTATTCGTTTTTCTTCAGGCAAGGTTAACGATTCATGTATTGCTTGGGACAAATCCTCAATATTCCAGGGGTTGACAATAATGGATCCGTTCAAGGATTGAGCAGCGCCAGTGAATTCTGATAATATAAGGGCGCCGTGGTTGGCCTGTTGACAGGCAATGTATTCATACGACACTAGGTTCATGCCGTCGCGCGTTGAGCTTACTAAACATACATCAGACGATGCGTACAGCGCAATGAGCTCGTTGAAATCAACACTCTTATGAAGAAAGTGGATAGGTGTAAACTCAATTGTGCCAAATCGGCCGTTGATACGTCCAACCAATTCGTTTACAACGGCCCGGAGATTTTGGTATTCCTCTACGTCTTCACGTGAAGGCACTGCAACCTGTACTAAAACAACTTTTCCAATCCATTCTGGATGTTCCGTCAAAAAGACCTCAAATGCATGCAATTTCTGAGGTACTCCCTTGATGTAGTCGAGCCGGTCGACTCCCACGATTATCCGAATACCATCAAACTTTTGTTTTAGAGTAGCTATCCTATCCTTGACTGACTGTTTTTTAAGGCCCTCTAAAAATGTATCTGGATCAATTCCAATAGGGAATGCACTTACGTTCACCACTCTGCCGTTAAACTCAACTGCATTGGGAAGTGTTGGGAGTCCAAGAATACGAGACACTGAAGATAAAAAGTGTCGAGCGTAATCGTATGTATGAAATCCTATCAAGTCACAGCTTAGCACTCCTAAGAGTACTTCTCGACGTACTGGTAATATTCTGTAAATTTCACTTGAAGGGAAAGGAGTGTGTAGAAAAAATCCAAGTTTGATCTGTTTACCTGTATGTTCCAGTTCTTCTTTCAGCATGGCAGGTAGTAACATTAAATGGTAATCATGAACCCACACTAAGTCACCATTTTCCACTTCAGCAGCAATGACTTTGGCAAACAGTCGATTAGCCTCCGTATATGCATCCCATGCCACCTCGTCAAAATTCATTTCACCTGGATGATAATGAAATAACGGCCATAATATTCTATTACACAAAAGAAATCAAAAGATTAGTTACAGCGCTCCTTGAAAACAATTGAAAAACTGCCACACTCACGAATTTGAAAACCCATTGTAATGTAGGTCAGCCAAATCATCGCTCAGAAAGACAGGTATACAGCTAAACTTGTCAGCCAAGTCCCTACATACAAGAGACTTTTCAGCGTTTGGAATTTCAAGTCCAGGCCAGCCAAACCATTTAAATGTAGTTGTTTTCTTTAAACCGGACAATGCGGTGACTAAACCTCCTGAGGACATGGCGTAGTCGTACTCACCATTTTCAGATCGCTTGATGGTGACTGGGAGCCGGTTAGATATTACCAGAACGTTGCCTGATACTTTAGTCATTATTCCAAGTAAAAGGAGGAGGCCATAAAACAAAATAACACTAAATTGAATGGGGGAAGGAATTGAACGTGTTTTGTTTATCGAATAGCAAAGAAACAATATAAAACTGACTATAAAAAAATTATTATCTTAAACAAATAAAGGGAAAAAAAGGGAATAACTTTGAGATGTGGGACTTTGTGTATGGATTTTTTAGAAGCGTGTGTGTATGAGAACTTTACATTATTTACCCTGCAGTTGGGATATGAGCCCAACCAAAAGAAAACGTTTCGTGTGCGGCTCACAGAAATCAGAGAGCATTGACATGACTTTGACAGATTCAAGGATTCAAGCATAAAGGTACAAGGTTTCATTTTATATATTTTATTTCTTCAATTAACTTCTTCTTGCTCGCTTATTACCGGAAGATTTACGACGGCCTTCGAATCCGGCTCTAATCTTAGCCTTTTTGCTCTTCAACTTATTACGTTCCCGTTTTAACGCAATGTTATCTTCTCTCTTCTTTTGCTTTTCAGCAATGCTCTTCGTAACAGTTTCTTGACGATCTTTCCATAGTCTTGCTGATTTTTTCTTCTGTTTCGTTTGCTTCTTCAGAGATTTCTTTAGCATCTTCTCGTCGTCCCGGATCTTTTCTCCTTCAGCCTGAGCAAGTGCCCGGCTCCACTTGGTTTTAGTCTCAATATTTTCGCGCTTTTCCGCGTCCATGCTTTGTAGCTTACTCTTTTTAGCTTCAATATGCTTAAGCTGTCCAAGAATATCACGAGGTCCTTTATTTGATTTTTTCTTTCGAATATCTTTTAAATCACCTGTAGCTTTGTCACCATCTTTAAACACCACTTGGCTGAACACCAAAGAAGACTCCTCATCTGATGCATCATCATTAGATTCTCCCTCGGTATCTGAATCACCCTCTTCTTCTTCTTCTCTCTTTCGCTTGAGAAGCCTTTTTTCTTTGGCTATTCTTTGCTTTTCCCGTCTTGCTTCAAGAATTGCTTCACGGTTTAGCGGGGCACCTTTGACAGTCGTACCTGGAGCCTTACGTTTCTCTCTTAATTCCTTGATCTTGTCAGCAAGTTGGGAGCGCAGAGCTTCAATTCGTTGAGGGTCTGGCTTCCTTTGAACCGATTTTGATTGCGCTTTGCTTTGATCTACCTCTATCTCTAAAACATTTCCATCGTCATCGTACACTTCATTGGTTCCAGCATCGTCTAGATCACTGGTCTCGTCTAACTCGTCACTGAACTCGGTGTCCTTTTCATTTTTAGTCGTTTCTTCTGCTTCTTCATCGGAATCTTCTTCAGATACCTCCTCACTTTCTTCAGCCTCCTCTTCTTCAGCTGCTGCTTTCATGCGCTTCTGAATAGATTCCTTAGTGGGAGGAAGCTTTGCAGGCTTCGCGTTTGCCGCTTTCTCCTTACTCACCTCTGCAGCCGTAGACTTACTTGCAGGATCAAACTTTGACTTTTTGGAAGCTTTGGCTTGACTTTTGGTCTGTTTTTTCCGATTCCATTGAGTCTTGGTATCGTCGTCGTAATAGTACTTAGATGGGATCAAGGACAAAAGTCCGTCAAAGGCATTTGAATGCGATTTTAACCGTTCCTATACTAGTTAGTAAAATGTAAATCATTTGAAATAAAAAGCTAGCACAATCAGCATACCTCTAGTGCTTTACTCATTGTATTGTATCTAATATGCTAAGAATCTCGTCCCCAGAATCCAAGGTTCGTTATTAATCCCAATCTGAAGATGTTGAAATTTTTTATCTGGGAGAAAAGAAAATGCGGCTTCTAGCGCTGAAATATTCGCAGTATCCAGATATACGCAATAATCCCTTGCCCTGAAATGGCTGGGAGGACGCCAATTTCACAACGCCAAACTGGACGCACACACATACTTCAGCGCCCTAACACCCTCGAGAGTTTGAGAACAATCAAAATCAAATCTACCATTCATACGTTCATTAATTGAAAGGTGTGTGATTAAAGATTTGTTAGAACCTCTTTCGACCCATTTTTCTAATTTTTTGCTTGGGAATTCGTGGTTAACCACTTGGTTGCTTCCTCTCAAAACATGTCTGTATTTTACCTGGTCTCACTTCCTGCGAGTGCTGCTCCTAGCGGAGGTGATCCTGAGACTCAGTTAGAGAAATGGTATTCTGAGAATCTTAACGTATCTCCGTCTGAGGTTTCTCAATTTGCTATTCCTATTTTCAAAATTGGCACTCTCGACAGTCTTGTCCAACAGTCCGAAGAGCTTGCCAAACTTGATGCGCAATTTCATGGAGTCGTTTCCAAGCTAGATGATATTATTTCTACCATTCATGATGGGAATGGAGCTAAAGTTGCAGCTGCGAAGAAGGTTGACGGAAGTGAGTACTTACGAATTATGAATACCATTTTGTTTGCAAGCTGCTAATGATCGACAATAGAATCCCCTGAAAGCTTCATCAAGTCCTTTTCGTGGAGCACTAGTAAATACCGAGTAGACAAATCAATTCCGGAGCTTGTTGACTTGCTGTCGAAGGTAAGAGAATTGAATACCTTATGAGATATACCACTAATACCTTTTTTTAGGATACATTTTCCTTGGACACCGACGTTCGGTCCTCTTACACAAGTTACACTGCCGCAAAGACCACGTTGGTAGCTGCAGATCGAAAGCAAACGTAAGAATATTGACTTTTTATGCCCTATTACGCTGATATTAACATGGTATAGGGGCAATTTGTCTGTTCGCTCTCTCCACGATGTTGTTCGAAGGGAGCACTTTGTTCAAGAAAGTGAATATCTCACTACAATTTTAGTTGCTGTACCCAAATCCCTCACTAAGGAATATTTGGCTACTTATGAAACCCTTTCTCCTATGGTTGTTCCTCGTAGTGCTACTTCAATTGCAAGTGATGACGAGTACACATTGTTCAACACTACATTGTTTAAGAAGTATCTTTCTGAGTTTACTTTGAAGGCTCGTGAACACAAGTGGACTCCTCGTGAATTCAAGTACTCCGAAGCTTTAATTGAGGATATGCGAAAGGAGCAGCAGGTAGCTTCTGAGCAAGAGCGCAAGCTATGGGGAGATGTTGTAAGACTTTCTCACACCGCTTATAGCGACATTATCAAGAACTGGGCTCATTTGAAGGCAATTCGAATTTTTGTAGAATCTGTTCTTCGTTATGGTCTTCCTCCTAATTTCATCAACTCTTCTATTTTGATTCCTGTCAAGTCGAAGAAGAAGGTTGAGGAGACTTTGGTTGAGAAGTTTGGTTATCTTGGAGGAAATGCATTCCAAAAGGATAAGAAGGGTAAGCTCAAGGCTGACAGTGATCTCCATGAGTATGGTGCGATTGTGGATGCCGACTATAAGCCATTCGTTTACGAAGAGCTAGAACTTTTTGCATAAGGCTGTTTTGTTTACTTTAATACTATATTTAATACATTGCGAATTCGCGTTTTAGAACTTGAGATTGAATTCAGGCTCTTATAGGATTCTTAAAGGCTTTTCTAGGATAAAAGATCCTTTAAGAAAGTTAGGTCTGCTCTCACTTTGACCTCGGAAACTGCTTCTCCCTGCGTTGGCCCTGACTATCATACATGTTTACGATGCTCTCTGTAGGCATATGTATAAACACGTGATTGATTATATAAGCTGTTGTGTTTTAGTTCTAATTAAACTACAAAGATTGTTGTTTGGAACTGATCTTGTTGACTGATTCCAATATTCTTTTAACTCCTGATTATCATTTCTATTTCTTATTGATTGCCATATCGTAGAAGGTTAATTTATCAGTTTTCCGATATCCTGGTTATTTATCGTAACCTAGGTTCACCTTTTGTGTTGATCTCTGCTTTATATGAACCCAACTTGAGTAGCACATACCCACTTTGAACTTAGGCCACCATGTCAGCCCCCGCGATTCATAGATCTACGCCCAGCAGGACTTCTTTTGCATCCAGTGATACGAATTCCATATTCAGTCTTTCATCATCATCAAATATCAAAGTCATTGCCAGATTTCGCCCTCCAAATGAAGTTGAATCCAGTTACAGTGAAGGCTCGATTGTCGAATTCCTGTCTGAAGATTCATGCCAAATCACAACCAAAGACTTTTCAGGTTCATTTACCTTTGATCAGGTTTTTGATACTGAAAGTCAGCAAAAGCAGGTCTTTGAGTACAGTTTAAGGCCCACTGTTGAAGATCTCATGAAAGGGTATAATGGTACAGTTCTTGCGTATGGCCAGACGGGATCCGGAAAATCTTACACCATGATGGGTTCCAGTATTGATGATCCAGTGTATCGAGGTGCTATTCCCCGTATTGTTGATATGATTTTCGATATGATACTTCATAGCAGCTCTGATATTGAGTATACAGTCAAGGTTAGCTATATGGAAATTTATATGGAACGAATCAAAGATTTGCTTAACCCACAGAACGACAATCTGCCTATTCATGAAGACAAAACAAGAGGTGTTTACGTCAAGGGTCTTACAGAAGAGTATGTATCAAGTACGGAAGAAGTTTACGAAGTTATGAGAAAAGGTAGTGGCGTGCGAGCTGTTGCGTCCACCAACATGAATGAAGAGTCTTCTCGTTCGCATTCAATTTTTGCGATAGTTGTGAGCCAAAAGAACACAGTCTCAGGTGCTCAAAAGTCAGGACAGTTGTTTTTGGTAGATCTGGCAGGCTCAGAAAAGGTTGGAAAAACTGGTGCTTCTGGACAAACCTTAGAAGAGGCCAAGAAAATCAACAAATCTTTATCTGCTCTAGGAATGGTTATTAATTCACTAACAGATGGAAAGTCTACTCATATTCCTTATCGCGATTCTAAACTGACTCGAATCCTTCAAGAGTCTCTTGGTGGTAATTCTCGTACAAGTTTGATTGTCAACTGCTCACCATCTAGTTATAATGATGCTGAAACTCTTTCGACACTACGATTTGGAGTAAGGGCCAAAAATATTAGAAACAAGGCTAAAATTAATACTGAACTTTCTCCTGAAGAGCTTCGACAGCTGCTCAAGAAAAGTCAACGACTTCTGGAAACCCGAATTTCATATTCTAATAAACTCGAAGGTGAGTTGACGGGCTGGCGAAATGGAGAGCCTCCTAGCTCCGAATCATGGGTAACTTTAGGAGTACCAACACCAGACAGCCGATCTCAGACAGCAAATTCTTTTACTTTCCCATCAAGTCCGTCTACCCCACGCCCCGCTTCGGCGTTATCAATGTCACGCACCAGTACACCTAGCATATTTAGAAATGGTAGCAGGCATATAAAACGAAGTAGCATGCACGAAACAATGTTGAGGCCCATGTCGCCGCAAATATCAGAAGTTGATCCGGTAGACGAATTTCTACGGAGGGAAAATGATCTGCAAGATCAACTCTCTGAAAAAGAGTCCACGATTAATAGGCAAGATGAGTTGATCCTTGAACTTAAAACACAACTGAATGCGCAAAAATCCGAATTGAGTAAAGCAACCACGGAATATAATTTGAAGGTCGATAATTTAACTTATGAAAAGAAAGAACTCGAAATTAAGTTTGACTCTCTGAAGGATGAGAATGGAACTTTGATCACAGAACTTCGAGAAGCGAAATTGAAACTTTTGGATAACAATGGATTGGCTATTTCAGAAGATGACAACCGAGCAGCAGAATCGCCCAATGTTGAAACACAAGAGAAGATGTCTGGAGTTTTTGAGTCTCTAGCTCAGTCAACTAAAAGCTTATCGCTTCGAGACAATTCTCAAACTCGAGAGACTTTAAAAGAAGCAGTATCCATACTAGGAGAAGTCACATCCAGGGACCCGGAGTTTGAAAAGCAAATTGCTGAAGTTTCATCAAAGGTCAACTCAGCTCTGGCAGATCTTGAAAATGACTCTGATCACCCATCTCTTGAACAGATTCTTGAAGAGCAAGATTCTAGATTCCAAAATCACTTGAAGAATATTACAACCCAAGATAAAAGTCAGACAGAGCTTGCATATGAAGCACAGCTAAGAGTGAGCAGCGAGACAGCTCAACAACTTTTGGAGGAGGTTGAGCGATTACAACTTGAAAATAAACGATTACAGAGCAAGCACCGAGAAACAGTCGCATCATTATTTTCAGTCCAATCATCAACTGAGTCAGTCACAAGTACAGAGTCTGACTTTGAATTACAAGTACCATCTTCAGAAACAGTAGGAACAGTAGCAGCGACAATGAAAGAAAAAGAAAAAGAGGCAGCAGCAGCTAACGAGAAAATCAAATCAATGCAAAGTCAAATATCTCAATTTGAGGCCATGAAAACAGCGCTAATGAAGGATTTACAAGACCGTTGTGAACGGGTTATAGAGCTTGAAATTTCGCTAGACCAAGCTCGGGAACAATATAATTTTGCAACTCGAGATGGAAATAGCAAACAACAGCAAAAGAAAATGGCTATGCTTCAACGGAACCTTGAACAACTTACAGCTGTCCAACGCCAACTAATGGAACAAAACATGGTGCTCAAGAAAGATATTGATATGGCGAACAAAATTTCAGATGCACGCAACGACAGGATCCAAGCGCTTGAGATGTCGCTGAGAGAATCGCAAACCCGGTTAGATCAAGAGTCAGAGATATTTGAAACCAAGTTAACGTACCTCAGAGACAGACTACTGGATGTAAAGCGGACAGGTGGTAGTGGGCTCAGCAGTTTAGGCGGTACAGGCAGTCCTGTGCCTCACACCAGTGGTAGGCGAGAGCTTATGCTATCACCATTCCCAAGTACAAACAGCCACACTTCTGGTGGTGGTAGTAGTAAGGGAAGTTCACTTTTTTCAAATGATAGCTTTTACATCAACACCAAGATTGTTAAACCCTTGCGAGGTGGAGGACAGCAACAACCACCGAAATCACCAGTGAAAAAGGAGGGGCTTTGGACTAAGCTCAATTCAATTGTGAGTATGACTCCCTAAGTTTAGTTGAAAAACATTTACCACAGTATGATCATGTTTGTGCCTGAGTTTTGTATTTGTACACCATATCGCATTGTTTCTTTATATTATTACTATTATATACCATTTAATTTTGGGTTGAAAATAAAATACTGGAAGTAGTCACTGATTTTACACAGGATGAATTGATTTATTATATTATATTATAGGAGGAAATATAAGTGTATTTAATCAGTGAATGTTAAATACTGAATAAGTTGAGAAAGAATCTCTAGAATGAACAAGAATGCAAATGAACTAAAAATAAAAATGACTGCAACAAAACAAAAAAAACAACAAATAAAACAACTACAATAATAACAACAGCCGTAAACAATTGAACTACTCTCATTTACATAAACATGGCCTCACCAGATTTCAAGCCCAAGATGGACCTTACATCAGTTGAGAATCTTAAAGCCGAGAGTAACGGAATCAATGTAAGCAGACAATTATCGCTTGGATCGTTTATCCAACCTTCTATTCCAATTGCATTAGTGGCTTGGTTTAGATAAGATACAGGGGAGTTGTCAATGAGAAGGACTTTAGAAAGATCAGGCTCAACGCGCGTTAGATCTTTAATGTATCCATATGAGTCTGGTTGAGATGAAGCTGGAGTCAATGACCCAAGAAGGTTATTAGGGTTAGTAGTAGCAGAAGAAGAAGATGATGATGATGGAGTAGAAGATGGGGATGTTTTAGCTGAAGTGTGCAACGTGCAGTGCTGGCGATAAAATCTTTGACAGAAATACTTGCGATCTTTTTCAAGCCAATCAATCATTGGATCAGCATAAGCCTGTACAGAAGCAGTAAAAATAACCAGGTTATACCATTGAGACACCTTTTCCAAGAATTCATCACAGTAAGGCCGTTTAAGAACATTATACAGGGTTGCAAACGAACTGTTCTGAAGTTTGACCTCTACCATGTGGCCTTGGGAAAAACCAGTAGATCTAGACAAGGAATGGATAAGTGTCTCATCAAGATCCAGTACAAGGGTCTTCTTCTCCTTTAATGATTTTTTGCCAAATAAGGAGAGCAAAGGTCGGGGCGGAGCCAGAGCTCGAGGGTATCGGAGGGCATAAGCAATAGGAGCCTTTACTCGTCGTTTAGACGGCTTGGCAGGAGCACCGGAAAGAGAATCGCCACTGCTGTTAGGGCGAAACGAATTATTAATAGAAGAGTAGGGTGACCTCAAGCTACGAGATAAAAGAGAGTTAGAGGCACTGACCGCATCAGTACCAGCCGATGGGTCTTCCAGTAGATTGAAGAGACTCCGGTTATCAGTAATTGATTTACTGACTTTGTGATGCAATTCTCTGGTACTGGATGAATTCTTTTCAGGTGCCAGCAAAGCGGATGCTGCTTCTTGTTTGGGAGAGGTATCCGACTTGGATAAGGAATTAAAAAAGGATCCGAAGATGGACTTGTATGCAGATTTATCATTGCTATCTGTGAGGTAGAATGACGACGAATATTGTTGTTGCTCAGCATTTTGCTGGGGATGAGTGTTAAAAATGGCTTGATATCCTGCAGCGAGCCAGACAAAAGGGGCCAATATGAGTCGGTATAAGAGACGAGGGATGAATAGCAACACACGAAGGATCAAATGCTCTTTGATAGTATATATATCAGAATGCTGCTGTTTTTTTTCTTCATCGTCTTGGGGGTAGGACGAGGGTTGGTGGTCAGGTCGAGGACCTGGAGTTGAAGAAGAAGTAAGGTGGTTTAGGGAGACAGAGGGATACATGGAAACGCTCCGTTTCATTCCTCCAGGGAGAAGGGGAGTCGACTCATCTTGTCTGAATGTGTTAGATTTGTCACCACGATTGTTGGTAGAGTCTGAATATGCTGATGTTTTGTTGGATGGATAAATGGAGTTTGTCGAGGCAGATCGTCTAGGCGATGCTGGCGGAGTGCCGATGACTCTGTCGACTTGGTTCGTGATGAACTGGATCGAGTTCATTTAGACGGATGTTGCCCAGAATGACATGTAAAAAACCGAATAATAGGGAGCGGTTAGATGAAGAATCCTAAGGGATAAATTTGAAGGCAAAAAAAAAAAACAAGTAAAAAAGTTTAAAGTTTAAAATAACAGAATAAGATGAGTTGGGTGCTGGAGGGAATTAGTTGAGTTGTCCACGAAGAAGGATGAAAATGAACAGGAAAAGGAGTGAAAAAACTTGAGTTTCAAAGAGGATTTTGCTGGAGTATATATATATGATGATAGATATATGAAGTAACAAAAGATTGAAAAAGAAGAAGAAGAAAAAGGTCTGTGAGTATGGTATAAATAGAAAAAGGCCAACAAACGAGAAGGTTGGGGTTTTTGGGAGGTTGGACCACCAGCAACAGCGGAAATTTCAGTGGCAGATGATTGTTGGGATGGCCCAGGTTTTAACTGGGGAACAGGTGCGGGATGACGATGATTTAGGTGGCGATGGGATGGTCGAGGGCTGGTTAACGAGGAACGAAGGTTTAAGATTTATTATAATTTAGTATATTTTATAGTATTAAGTGACATGGGATGATGTTATTAAATGACCTTACATGACGGCGACTTGATATGGGGGAACCATTAAACCTTCTCTTTCAGCTTGGTCTATACTCCACCATAACCATTGACCATCTGCGGACTTGAAAATTTGAACTCCGCTGGTTTTATTTATTCCCATCGAACTTCTCAAAAAGGGTTTACAATTACTGCAGAAATAAGTTAACTAACTCTGTCAATTAATACGCTGCTTAAGGCCCAAAGACTTGGGCTTTAACCTGAGCCACTGGAGTGGTGGAATTATCGGTTGTCGTTCCTGCCGATGAATTGTTCTACGATTAATTCTGTGCTTATGAGATAAAGTCACATGACATTTACCGAGGTCCAACAGCTATTGATTGATAATTGATAATTTACCCCAGAACTTGGTTTTCCAACGACAAGGCCCTCCTCTTCTTCTTCCTGTTCTTGTTCATTCTTTGGTAAAATATAAAATACGGTGGACCTCGCTGTGTTTCTTTTTTGAAAAATTAAATTACAACTATTTTATATCTCAGTTAACTCCTTACAATGTCTTACGCCAAAATTCAAGAACTTTACAACCTCACAGACAAGATTGCTCTTATTACTGGAGGATCTCGAGGCTTGGGTCTCTCAATGGCAGAGGGATTCATCCAGGCCGGCGCCTCCAAGGTTTACATCTCATCTCGCAAGGCTGACGCATGTGACCAGGCAGTTGCTCATTTGAACAAACTGGCCAAGGACAATGGACTCAAAGGTCAAGCATTCGCAATCCCTGCTGATGTATCCAACCGTCAAGGCGCTGAGGTCTTGTTAACTGGATTCAATAAGCTTGAAAAATCAGGCAAACTAGATATTCTGGTAGCCAATGCAGGTGCCACTTGGGCTGATGATTTCGATAAATTCCCTGATAGTGCCATGCAAAAGGTTCTGGACCTTAATATTCGTGGTGTCTTTGCTACTATCCAGGCATTTGGCCCAGCTTTGATAGCTGCGTCCAAGGATAGCGATCCTTCAAGAGTTTTGATTACAGGCTCGGTTGCTGGAATCAAGCCAACTACACCTCGTGCCTACTCGTATAACGCTTCAAAGGCTGGCGTCCATTCTCTGGGTAAACAGCTTTCCGTGGATCTGGCTCCCAAAATCACCGTCAATATTCTGGCACCTGGATTTTTCCCTAGTAAGATGACCAACGGTCTTCTATCACAGGTGGGTGATGTGATGATTGACGCTAACCCTTTGAAACGACTTGGAGTTCCTGACGATATTATTGGAGTGTCTATTTTCTTGTGTTCCAAGGCTGGTGCGTACGTGAATGGCGCTGTTGTTCCAATTGACGGTGGCCAGCTCAACTCTTCCAAATTGTAATTGTTCAATGAAAATAGTTTTTTATTTCTTATTATTAAAAAAGTAGCAGAAATATATGGTTTTAGTGGGTTCATAGTAAACTTCACTTCAGATGTTAAAATGCATGGATACTTGATTAGTTTTGAAAATGCCCAACTAGTGAATCTCTCCCACTCACAGAAAAATTGACTGAAGATCAATTAACCTACAACCACCATTCTCTCTCATGACACAAATCCAACCCCACGAATGGCGCACATTTTACCGCCAGTTTCTAAGGTACGGACACCGAGCTCTTGGCCTGAAAGGTCTTGAAACCAAAATCTACACTGCCGGACTACGGCGCCGGTTTGCAGCAGCATCTCGTCCATCCTCGTCACTTGAATATCCAACTACTTCAAGCAATAACAAAAATAACGATACAATAAGTTCGTATGACCGAGAAACATGGGTTCCAAAGCTTCAGAACACACTCCAGTTAATCCAAAATGCAGCTGTCTTAACATCAGCATCACCCTTAGACTTACAAAATATAAAAGACAAGACAAAACATAATGGCGGCGGCTACCCTATGGAGAAATTGGTCTTGAAACAACTTGTTCATTATGAATATGGAATTGAAAAGTACCTGAAAACGCGGCCTGACATGAATGACTGGGTTTCACGGACACTTAAAGGAAATACCGCTGAGGCTCGAGTATCTGTGAATCCGCTGAATGGGGGTGGTAAAGAGAAAAGAGGTGATTTGGAAACAGCTATGGCGCTTCAGGCTTATTATTCGCTCATACGAGAGCTTAACGAATCAATGAATATGTGCATTTAAATATAAAGAATCATCAAGTGTATATTGTATATAGAATTATTACATGAACAAATAAATCAAATCATTAGAAAAAAAAATCAACAAAAAAAAAAAATTAAAAAAAAAACCAAAACGTCTGTCTAGCAGAAGGACTTTATAAAAACCTGTACTTCCACTTTTTTGTTTTAATATATATAAATCATCTAAAGTGTCATTTCAAATTCATTTCATAATTCTGTAGCTTCATTTCTTGACCTATTAATCTCCCTTCTCTGATAAAACCTGTTTAACTGGCTCTGTTTCATGAATGTACAGGCCATGCTCTTGGATATACCGAATAACACTGTTTGGAATCAAGTACTGCACAGACATGCCACGCCGAATAAACAGTCGGACTTTTGTAGAACTAATGTCGTTATAAATAAGTTGTTTGATCACCAATACATTCCGACGATGCTCATACATGATGTCATGAGATAACAGGAACGACCGTACATCGGACCCTGTTCGCTCTACAATCAAACACCCATAGCGGCCCAAGATATGATGCAAGTCGTCGTTAGCCCACACGTTGGGTTCGCCCATTGATTCAATCAAATCTCCTCCAGCGAGTAGCATGATTTTGACACCCCTACGACGGCCAGACGACGTCGCAATGCCGCCTCGGAGGATATTAATTTCATGATTAAAGTGGTCCAACACCACTGCAGTACGCTGATAATTTGGTTGCAGTGACTCCCAAGCATCTACCATGAGCCAAGAGGACGTACGTTCACAAGCAAGTTCGCACATACGTACACGGTGGTGTGCAGCGGCAAGACCTTGTTTTTTGTAGTTATCTGATACTGGCGAGTAGTATCCTCCAATAACCTCAAATCTTGTTTCTTCTCGAATGGAATCCATGGCCATTTCAAACATTCTAAGATGTAGATATGTAATGGGAGAAAACGAGCCGCATGCCACGATAACGAGCGGCGATTTCGTTTCGTCCATGAGGACGTTGGATAACCGATGAGTTGGGAATTTATATTCTTCCAGCGTTTGCGCTTGCCTAGAAACGCCCACAGGTACCTCTTCAAGGTCTGCCGAGTAAACAATTGGTCGTGCTCCTCCGTCTAGAGTGTATGGAGTCAATGGCTCACTACCGGCCAATTCAGATTCGGGAGTGCTGCTTTTAAGATTGTTGTTATTAACCATAACCATAGAATCCAATGAAGAAGGCGGCCGAGCTGGAAGATTGTTGATTGTGTTACTAGCATGGGGAACGAAGTTTTTAGGTTGGAGTGGTGACTCAATGTCTAGAGTGTTGATAATATCTGGCGGCATATCATAAGCAGATGGACCAAGGCAGGGGAAATTGGGGGACGCCATGGAGGTGTTTGGTGATCGCGGTAGGAGCGGAGGTTGAGAAGAATGCAAGTCAGGTGAATCGAGATCTGATGGGATCCTTGGGATAATGGTGGGAGCTGGAGTTGGCTTTGACGAATCCAGAGTAGTGGAAGAGCTAGTCATTTTTTATTATTTTTTTGGGTGTTGAGGGGATGCTGAAGTGAGTCAGGTTTAATAGCAAGCGGTCTAGATCTAGATCGATACCGAAAAAGTGGTAATGAGTGAAGGATGATGGTGGTTTTTAGTAGATGAAATAGAAAAGCCGATAAAAAAAATAAGAAAGAAGAAAGAAAAGGGGAAAAGGAAAAAAAAGAGAAGAGAAAAGGAAATGAAAGGAAGGGAGAAAAAAGGTTTTGGTGCGGAGGGGAGGAAGAGCCGTGATTTGTCACAAAAGTTTACAAATAAACTCCAAGTAGGATGGATCCAGATGAGAACTGGCACCGATTTAATTCGGGATTAGAAATGTTTGTCCGCGGTGGTAGGTACGAGGTCAGACTGTTAAGGATTCCAAAGATAAGAAGTAAAGAAAGTGAATTGGACTCTCTCTAGGGGATTTTTATTCAGGAGTACGAATTCGCTGGGTAGGAAGGTGGAGAAGAAGGAGGTAGAAAAGAATAGAAAAGGCGAGAAAGAAAGGTGAGAACGAAAAGACAAGAAAGAAAAGACGAGAAGAGAAGAGAAGACGAGAAATAATTATTTATAAATTTATTGCTAATTGTAGAATACAGTCAAATTAGGAATTACAAGGGCAGCTTCATGTTGGTTAGTAGGGACGATGATAATTTGGATGGAATATGGAAGGAACAAGAAGAAATAAACAGCAGCACGCAGTCATTACAAAGGATGACGATATACAAAAGATGGAACAAAGATATGATTATTCTATGAATTTTTAACAGTTGGAAATATTTGATATATTTAAAGAACTTCAATTGATAAAATAGGGATAGTACTGTATATTTAAGATTTGGGAAGTTCCAGATCCAATTCATTTGAGGTTAGATGGAGATTTAATTAAATGGATATTTTTTGTATTGTTTTATAATTATTTTGACGTTTGTGATGAAGAAGGGAGAACTAAAAAAATAAAAAAAAACAAAAAAATATTTTTATTTTTTGTTTTTGTTTTTGTTTTGCGGAGGATAAAGTCCCAGCTGACAAATGATAAAGTAATGCCTGACTTACCATTAATAACTGCATTACAAATTATGACACATGTATTACATGTAAATAACCAATGCTGACACATCACTTATGACTAAACAAAAGGATATTCCTTACTCGCACATTACTCATCTTTTGCCGAAAAATAACGCTCACCTCAGATTTTATCGTAGTTTCCGCTCGTTCAACTGTTTCTATGCTCGGATCTTTTTATATTTTTATTTTCATTCTACCGATGGCTGTTTATTTCCTTTTTTTTTATTTTGAAAATTTAAATTTTTTATTTCCTCCGTCTTTTCCAAAGTAAATAAAGAAATATAAAACAACCAATCTTTCACCTTTTTTTTTCTTCTTCTTCCTCTTTTTCCACTTCTTTTGAATCTTTCGATTGAGTCCGAATTTAGTTCTTATTTACAAACACACCACATCTCTTTCTACGTCTCTGTATATATCTACTGCTCCAACCATGCTCGTTAAAACCCTCTTCCTTTCTTTTATGACTCAGCTCATTGCGGTCGCAATCGCCGGAGCTCTCCCCGAAACTACCGCTGCTCCTTCAGACGTTTTAGACTATGTAACGATTGCCAAACGCGGAGATGTCCAGTCAGCCTTCAGTACCTATAGCTACAACGTGGTTTCCTTTTACGCAGACTTCCTTGAAAACAAACAAAACTACATTCATGACTACCAGCGCTTCTTCATTACGCATACTTTCAGCAATCTCGGCACTTACTCCGACGCCATTCCTCAACTCACAACCTACACCGACGACTCCTTCACTACTCGCCTGAACCCTTCTCTCGTCACTATTTTGGCAGACATCGCTCCTCAGTTCCCATGGTACTCTGATTGGGTTCAGAAAAACAACGCCGTAGCTTCAGCAACGGCTTCAAGTAATGCCGCAGACCGAAATGCCGTTCCTGTCATCATTTCCAAGTCACCTATGAAACTTGTCATGGCTTCCTTTGCCGGGATCACTGCGCTGTTTTGCTTTTCTCTATGGTAAAAGAACAGAAACATTAGAACCAAACATTTCCCACTCACACAAACATTTGACCCCCTTGTTTATAACAGACACATATTTTCAGACAATAATACCTAATAATTAATCCTTTTAATCCTTTTCATTATTTCTTTTTTCCTTTTGATTGCTTATTTTGCTTATTTTTCACTCTTCAATTGGACTGAGCTCGCCTCAATGTGTAGCCTCACCAGTCGTTTCATGCTGCTTTTTAAGGTTTTTCTAACTTTGTCCACTAGTTACCCTACCTCTATGCTTAATTATTGTTCTCGTTCCTCCTTCTCCTCTATTATCGTCTTTGTGCGCCTTTACAGCCCCAGCCGCCTCTTCATCTCTGACTTTTTACCAACCTTTTTATTTTATTTTTTTTTATTATCTCTCTTTCAATTACTTTCTCCCTTTACTCTAATTTTCTTCTCATAATCTCTTTAAAATGTCCCTGCAATCGTTCATGAATCGTGTTGCTGGTCAGCCCGAATCATACAAGCGAAAAGCGGAATACAGATTTGGCAAAACCCTTGGCGCAGGAACATTCGGAGTAGTCAAACGAGCCACTCATACTGCTACTGGCGAAGATGTCGCCATCAAAATTATTCTCAAGAAAAATCTCGTAGGTAACGAGCAAATGGTCACCGATGAGCTTCAAATGCTCCAAATACTTCATCATCCCCATATCGTTGCTTTCAAGGACTGGTTTGAGTCTCGTGAAAAATACTACATTGTAACTCAGCTGGCTACAGGCGGTGAGTTGTTTGATCGTATCTGTCAACAAGGAAAGTTCACTGAAAAGGACGGAGTCCAGACCATTCGCGAGGTTTTGGATGCTATTTCTTATCTTCACAGTCGAAATATCGTTCATCGCGACCTCAAGCCCGAAAATTTACTGTACCTCACAGAGGCCCAAGATTCGTCCTTGGTATTGGCTGATTTTGGAATTGCCAAGTCTCTCAAAGATTCAAACCAGAAATTGACCTCAATGGCTGGATCCTTTGGTTATGCCGCTCCAGAAGTTCTTCTGGGAACTGGTCACGGCAAGCCTTGCGATATCTGGTCTCTGGGTGTAATTACGTACACCATTCTCTCTGGTTACTCACCTTTCCGGGCTGAGACCATTGATGATTTTCTAACAGAGGTTGAGGATCGTGGATTTGTAGTGTACCATGAGCGATATTGGAAGACCATTTCAAGGGAAGCAAAGGACTTTATCAATAAAATGCTGGACCCAGACCCAGATATAAGACCCACGGCTGCCGAGCTCTTGAAGCATCCTTGGATTGCGGATGAAAAGGCCGCCAACTCTACAGAGAATCTGTTGCCCAGCATTCGTGCTGGTTTCAATGCCCGCCAGAAGTTACGAAAGGGAATTGAGGCTGTACGTCTTGCGAACCGTATTGCTGCGTTGAAATTAGACGAATTGTCTGATGGTGAAGATGACGGTCCTACTACTGCTTCCGCTACTGCTTCTACTACTTCTTCGTTATCTTCCCTTCTTGCTAAAGTGTCCTTGGCCAATCCTTCTTTGTCTTCGTCTGCCACGGCTCCTCCTGCCACGACAAATGGTGATTCGCTCTCAGTGGATAAGCCTGCTAATCGCTTAACAAAGACAATCTCAGGTGGCTCTGGTAACAGTAAATCCTTGTTAGCGTTCCAAGAAGTGGTACTTTCTGCAACTCGTAATAAAGATTTAATCAAGGAACAACATGAGGCAGAAAATAAATGAAATGAATAGTGTGGTACTGATTTAACTTTTTATATTTTTTGGATTTTATAAATGATAATGTTATTTATTTTTATTTTTTTTTGATTTCAATAATCTTCTCTTCTCATTATTCTTCTCCTTGTTTATTACTATTATACATGCAAATTATACTTAAATGCCCATTCTGTCTTCGAGCACAAGCTTAACCTGGCGATACACTTGGTCAACAGGCTGGTTGCAGTGAATCTTGACGACCTTGCCAGCCTTGTCAAAGTACTGAACAACAGGCATACTAGCCTCAATAAAAGTTCTAAATCGCTTCTTGATTGACTCAACGTTATCGTCAGTACGGCCAGAAGTTTCACCACGCTTGAGCAATCGCTTCAACATGATTTCTTCAGGGCATTCAAAAAACAGAGTGAATCGAGATACAGCCACGTCTTCTTCAAACTTCAAGGCCTGGTCCATCTGTCGGGGAAATCCATCAATCAAAAATCGGCAAGGCTCGTCTAGTGCAAGTCCACCTTCTTTCTCGAGTTTAGCAACAATATTTTGTTTCATGGCGTTACGAAGAAGGGCGATAGTAACTTCCTGGGGTACAATCTTGCCTTCTCGAATGTAGGTTGCAATCATCTCACCATACTCGGAACCTTCACGAGCTTGTTCTTCACGAAGCAAATCACCAGCTGACAAGTGAATAAATCCATAGTCTCGGACGAGGTTAGCGCATTGGGTTCCCTTACCAGCACCAGGACCTCCCAAAACAAAAACAACTGCAGCTTCATCAGGAGTAAAAGCTGACTTCTTGTGCATAACTCTCATTTTCTTCTTGTGAGCCTGATAATCTTCTTCAGTAAACTGGGCAGGTGCTTTTTTCTCAAGCGATCTAGATGCAGCATAAAACACAACTGATGAGATCACCACAATTCCGACCAAGTATCTAAACTTGGGTCCCTCAGGACCTCTTGGGTTTTTAGGAGCTGATGATGATGAAGACGACGACGAGTAGAATCTAGGGTGTGATTGATGTTGACGGAAAACATTGCTAGCTCTAGCTCCTACAGCTAATCTCTGACGAGCTGCTGCTAACGTGAACAATGAAGCAGAAGATGCGGAGGATTGGCGGATCATTGTCATTTTGGTTAAAGCAGACGCCGCTTGTAATGAGCTTCTGCCAAACTGGCGAGCCCCTGCAAGTTTTCCAAAGGGCATCATATTGATTGATTGGAATCTAACTAAGATAGTTTTAAAAAAACCAAATAAAAACTAAAATAAAGAGTCTAGAACCACAGACACGGTATGTAATACAGGCCTGTTTGAAAAGGAAACAGAAGGATTGGTTAAAGTAAAACCAGGAGGAAGGAAAGGAAAGAAGAAAAAATTTAAAAAAAAAAGGGATTTGGTGTGATTATCAGTTTCCTGGTTTTTTATTTTGGTTCCGTTGACTTTGTTTCTACATAGAAAAATTCACATAGAAAATTGAATTTTTACGTTGTCGAAAGTGAAATTTTCGTTTGGTTTTTTTTGGTTTCTTTGGCGTTTCCGATTCCTTTCAGGGTAAGGGCTTTTCCATTTGTGCAATTGTCTCTATCTGATTGGAGGAGCTGACTTCCGCAAGCCTAGGCACCCATAGAATGGCCCCATATCCTGCCCCCAGGTCCAGGTCCTCGGGAAAGAAGAGTGAAACGAAGGTTAATTTTGGCTCGTAATTTTATAGAAATTTGGCTAAATATACAAAAGTAAGTCCCGTTAATGTTAATATTAATTGATTTTTTTGGTCTTTGTAACGCAGTCGTCTCAGTGTAACTGTAGATGCTTTCAGTTAATCTTGTCTTGGATTAAGGGGCCTGTAAACCCGTCAAAATCTCGTACGTCGATGCGTATTATGTACTTTGACAAGATAACTAAAGAACAGAAATCATGGCTAGCAGAGAATACTTCAGACTTGACACTTATCTTGTAACTAAGTTATCATCATTGTAACTTAGCAGAAAATAGTGACTTCAGTACACAGTTCTACTATTTGCAAATAGCCTTGATGTGTTGAAATCATCAAGTAGCAATGAGCATCTTCATACAATTCCATAGGAGTAAAGGCGGCTTATGTGCTTATACTCTAGTGTAATTTTAACTTCTAGAAAAATTGGTTTTTATCTTTTTAGGCTGACACCGAGAACCTATAGTGCTGTTAATTTGACTTAAATTAATGAAAGCGCGTCACAAACACTGAAAAAGGAATTTAAAAATTAAGCAAATTCTACCCAAATATATCTGAGAAAAAAACCTCATTCAGTCTAGAAATATTGACTATAGAACGTACAAGTGATTCCTAGGAGTAATGCTTACCGTTTACCAAGATTCGTTCTAGTTGTTTGTACTTCTAGTCAAAAGTGATCCATCATGGTAGGTAGTTTAAGTCACAACCTGTTGAAGACTATTGGTGATTACAATAACTACAAACAACCTGTTGAAGACTATTGGTGATTACAATAACTACAAACAACCTTCAAATTTATCATCTCAATTCTTTACCTGACATGTCCATTGTTTGCCTCTACCTTCAAGCTAATCTTTAACGAAACATTTTTTTAACAGAACTTCGTTATAAAGCGTGATAAATCAGGTGCTACTAGGTTTTGTTCATTTTATGGATACAGCCGTATCGTTAGCTTGAGCTATATAACCATCAATCATCTTCGGAGTTACTGTGGTTTGGTATACGCTTTTGTAAAGTACGGCTATAAGGCAATTACTGGACATGACTCTACCATTTCTTCGGTTGAAATACAAAAATATACAATCAATCAACGTAAAAGTAAAAACTCTAAATAAAAAAGAAAATAGTGAAACAAACCAAAGATATTTGTACCTAAGATGTATATGTAATATAGTAATCATTTGACTACATAATGCATGGGCTTAAAAGTCATCCAGATCAACAACAGTATTCTTATATTTGTCTGGATTTGTTTCCCAATCCCAGTAAAAAGTGAGTTCCTTAGGATTAGTATAAGAATCGTCAATGTTGCACTTTTCAATAGCAGAAGGAATGCGAGACTCTTGAATAGCCAAGTATTCTTCAAGAGGACAAGAAAATCCAGGACCAGATGTGCAAATGTCGTGCGGAATAACCGCATCATTAATGACAAAGCGAACGAATTTCTCAGTTACTAAGGGGTCAGTTTCATTTTTACAAACAAGACGTTCCAGTGCTACTCTGGTGCCCATTGGCACTAAATGTGAAGTTGTCCAGCGGTTAGTGAAATCGACAGAGCTCCATTCAAGGTCTTTGGGAGGGTTGACAAGACCAACCGCAGTTAAGTACATGAGAATATTGGCTTCATGTGAGAAACTGAAGTATATACTAGGGCGATCATCGATGCTGTCTTCAGACTGTAAAAGAGTCAGCGTGGCATTTGAAACCACACCTCCAAGTGCAGGAACTGCAGGGTTTCCATTACCACTAAAGTAGTAGTAATCCAAATCTCTTTTATACTCAAAAGCCTTCCAGTCATCAGCTGTAAAGTACTCACACAGCGGCGAACTGCCAACAGCATTAAGATCATACATGCAAAGAGACATCAAATTGCCGATGTCTTCCGTTGTTGCATTGATTCCTGGTAAATCTTCTTGAAATCGCTTTAATGCATTATTAAGGCCAATTTGCCCATATAGAGCATGATAGTCGCCTTTATATCCACCATCAAAAGCAGGGCACCCATCTACAGGGGTTAAGCTGTTAAGCCCAGATTTGGCAGTTTCGTTCAAAACAACAAGATGGGTATGTTTTTTCCAATCAGAACCAAAAAATCCTCGAGCAACGTTAACTGCAGTAATCACTATTCTTTCTTGTGATGCTGTAAAAAATGGAACTGTGCTGTCTTCATTCCATAAATGGCCGTATCGTGAACGAATTTCTGAACCGCAAAGGAACATTGACGGATATCCTCCATATGGCCCCATAAAAGTTTCTTTCTCATAGAACTTGGGCATTAAAGCAGGAGACCTGTAATGATTCAAAAATGCTAAATCATTTCTTGCAACCAATTGATTATCTTTAATCTGTTGTAGTAGTTTTGTTAAGCTGCTGCCAAGGTCAACAGTTGGATATCTTTCTCCATGGCGTATAAACTATACAATCAGTTAGTACAAAATTGACTCTATCGAGCAGTTGGATGAAATGATTACTTACCAGTTGAACCTGATCTACTGTGCATTGATCAGGAGTGCTTCTGTCTATACCAAAACCTGGATGCTCGGAATAGGGGCCATGACCACCTTGATGCTTGAGAACGTTAAATAAATCGAGTGCCTGTTGGCTGTATGGCTTATTTCCTGTAGGTAGGGATGCAACAGAGGTGATGGCGAGGAATGATAAAATCAAGTGGTAGATAACAGACATTGCGGGGAGGGGGAGAGAGGTGTGAAGGTGGATAGAATTGGGACGAGTAAAGTAAATAAATGGGAACTGGTTGGAAATCAAAACAAAACTTTCAGGGCTTGCACTGACAAAACACGGATTAATTTATTTTTCAAGCATTACCAAATCAACCTAGCACGATTTCTTATTCAAAGGTTCATCGCATCACCATGATAGTAACCTAAGATATCAGGAGATATGTGGAGATTCGGAGACTGAAAAAGTTCACAGTTCTCTTTTGTGATCCTGGACATGCCAATGTTGAACCCACCTGGGTTGGTCCAGCTTACTGTGTATATCCGTGAATTGAAATCCTAGGTTTATCACCTTATTCAAAGCTCATCAGTCATCAATGATTCAGGTGATTATGGATAATGAGTTGATAAATCTGTAACACTCTCATACGGATAGTAGCAATAAAGTGGACCTGGAAAATGGAGAAGGCCCAATCTCTGGAAAATCTCTCTCGAAAAGCGAGCACGTACTTGTACAGCATGTAGTAAGACTCCACAACCTAAATTCATGATTCTGGATAAAAAATCTACCGAACCAAATTTAGGTCAAGTGGCTAACTACATGAACATTCCAAGTTCCGGTAGGTTAAGTATATAATTCATGAACTTGGTTATGGTTTATATACCACTCCCGGGTTTGTTTGTAATACACGATAGTAATCATCAAGACCAATTTAAACATGAAGACTCTATACGAGATTTAGATCCACTGAGAGCAAACACTTGTCTAAAATTAGTGTCTGGAAGCGGCCATCGATATATTAAAACATGCCAAATAGATTAGGAAAGAAATTAAATACAGTATAAGTCTTCTCACTTTAGAAAAGACCTCATAAATCTCTTAACGCGTCTTTTTGCTAGAATATAGATAGTTCATGCTGAACTACTATAGAGCACTGTTGGCCAAGGCTATGTCACTGAAGTTATGCTTTTTAACATGAAGGCTTTTAAATTTTAGTTCCCTGTGCCTTTACGATCTCTTCATTGTACAATGGTCTTCATTGAATACTATCAGAATTAAAACTCAAGCTAATCTAAGAAAACTTTAGTTCAGTTGAATACATGTAATACTTAGACCTACTAAAAATTTAATATGGATACTTTAAGTCGAAGCATAGGAGTAAAACTATAAATTTCTTTAATCTAAATAAGTGAAACCCAGCTTATCTCCGTTTTTATTACTACTACGAATTTCCCAATGACTTTGGCATTTTGAGACGAACAAATGTATCTCAGCCCAACGTAAGAGCTGCTAGTTAGCAAATTATGTTAGACAAAGTCTTAGTCTTGTCCTATGGTATGCACTTGGCAAACCTCAAAACTGGTGAAGCTCCTCAGATGTCTTGAAATCTATCCTAAATTGTGTCTTAAGTATAACCAAAGAAAGAATTTTAATATTTCTGATTTCGACACAAGCAAGGCTTCCGATCAAGATAATATTCAATTAAAGCTTCAGAAGGTTTTGTAAGAAAGGCCAAAGCAGCAGGTAGTTTGGATACACAGTATGATGAGTAGAAGTTATAAAGACATTTAATGAATTTTCTATATTTGCCTTGAGTTCAATTTATCATTGGCTACATTCTTTAATGCTTTTGGAGTCACCTATATTCTTTATCAACTCAGCCAACTTTTTCGCTGAAATCATACCTGAAAAAATTGATACTGGACAGTTATATCTTAGATTGTCATAAGGGTATTCTGTCATTGGCGTTGGTAGTATAATTTTTACATGTTTTCCCTAATTCATATAGTGGATAGTTTCATACGAGTTTGTGAAATACAGATTAAGAGTTCTATAGAAAGATATTTCATCAAATTTCAATGTTTTACATTGCTTTATAGGTTTATATTATTTCAAAAATTAATGTTACTTCAATATTTCTCACTATTCCACTTCAATTATCATCAAACGTTCATCAACCTCCACCGCCGCCACCACCATCACCACCGCCTCCTCCACCTCCATCACCTCCACCTCCTCCACCTGCATCATTACCACCACCTCCATGGCCGCCTCCATGGCCGCCTCCATGACCACCACCTCCATCAAATCCTCCACCATGATGACCATGATGACCACCATAATAATCACCATCAGTAAATCCTGCCCCACCATAATTGCCCCCTCCAGAAGCAGTGTAGGAATAGGGACCATTTCTATAGACACGATTTCTATCGAGCTTTCTTGTCGCGGGACGACTACCATATCTTAACCCAAAGTCTATATCTCTGCTCACTTGGCTTTGTGACCCATAGGGTCGTCTATAGTCATCAGGGTTATGCACCCATAGGAGAAGGAAGTACGTCGAGAGGCCAAAACCAGCACACATACAAGCCACTACTCCTAGCCCGAGGTATGCAGAAGAAAACTTATGAACAGAAATTTGGGAATCGTAGCATTCTTCAAACGCAAAAGTCATTTGTCGCCCAATATGTCGACAGTGTGACAATTCTATCGCGTTCATTACCACGCCTACCAAACTGACAATGATATATACGAAATATAAAATGGTAAAATCGGGCAATAAAAGAACTCCGAGAGCCACAATTATACCCACTCCAAATAAGACTAAACCAGTGATACTGTAGCCAGTTATGATCTTAGAAGATGTATGGATCTTATCATTGTAGCCGCCAACGCAAGTGCTATTCATATCGAACTGGGTTTCGATATCAAACCAAAAAGAAAGCGAACTGTTAAAGCATGATACAGTCGCGTCATTCAAACTATTGTCAGAGGAATTTGAGCTGGCGGTGCAATATCCGTTCTGAAGAATATAGACTTCCTTAATCGAAGGGTCTGAGAAAGATGATGTTAGGTTCTGTCGCACTTCGGTGGATAAGTTAGTTAGCGAGAGCTGGACGAACGATACTGAAGAAAGAGCAGAGCTGTTTCCAGCACCTGCCGCAACAAGCAGTACATCCATTATGAGTCCCAGAGTTGAGAGCAGAAGTGCTATAAGTACATAATACACACTATTCATCTCAATCTGTGTTTGTGAGAATAGGTCTCACTAACCAAGAACTCTGTAGATTTTTTGAATCAAGAAATAATTATGATAGGAATTAAGATGGAAATTAAAATGAAAAATAAAATGAAAAATAAGAAAAAGTCAAGCTCAAATAAGCACTTTGTTTCGTTTATATAGAAATACGCATTTCCGGAAATAACGATCTAAAGATACTAACTGAAAGGGAAAATTTACTATTCGGTGTAGATTTCTGTGCTTGGGTTTAAATATAATGATTAAATGCCCCTATCTAACATGCTTAAAGATAGCCAAGTTCCATTTTTCGCACTGAAAACAAGAAGCCTGTGCATATCCTTGCATACTTTAAAATTATTTTATGCATAACTATGCATGCACAATATAGTCCAATAAGGAATTTTGTGTGTGAAAACAAATTATTTAAATGATTTGGGGGTCATCATTTGCTCACGTGCCCTTCTCTCACCGACGATTGAAGTCAGAGTGACGACCTTGTAGCAGGTCAGCTGAACAGTATGACCAGTGTGACCAGTATGGTGTCCAAGTGAGTAAAGTCATATGACTGATGATGAATTCACATCCGAGGTAGACCTGAGTTCGTTCAATAGAGCAGTGTGCAGATATTAAATTAGGTAGAGTAGCAAATATATAACAAGGGTCATATGGGGGAGCAAGCATAAGTCAGATCTATGCCAATTAATGAATGACGATGATGACGATGAGAAGGAATGACTGGGTTCAATAGGAAAGATGATGGTGGTTAGATAAAGATTGTGAGAAACTGATAAGAAATGTGTGTTGTTAATTGATCCCAATTATTCATTCATTAGCAATCAACTGAACCAAACAACGTCATAATCACCCGTCGTCATTGGGAGGAAGCATTAACTAAATCATCAATGAATATTCGCTAACGGTGCTAAAAGTTCAAACGTCAACTTAAAGCACATAATGCCAAGATTTAACGAAAGACTGAGGTGTATTAAAGCATAGACCTTTCCATGTCCGACTTGACGTCAAAATACTCTTCAAAATCCTGTCTTTCCTTAAGCTCTTGTTCTTTCTTATATCGTCGCAATCTGCACCATTTCTTCACCAAGAATTTGGGGTTTCTGCACGATGATCCTGAGACGTCTTCTAGTAAATGAGAAAACTGAGAAGGCTCTGGTGAACTTTGATTTTGAGCGTAATATGGAGAATTGGCGTTTTCATTCATTTCAAAGACATGGAAATATGTTTATAATGTCAAACAATATTAAGTTGGCTTCTTATATTCGAAAATAGTGGTCAAAAAATTTGAATATTTGTTTATTGAAAGTTAGAAACGAATCCAAAAAAGAACGTACTGGACCTCTTCTTAAGTATCTACATCAAGGGTGGCATAGCCAGGTTCATCTGAGAGACTGAGGCAACAGCACGAAGGCTGAGATGAGAGGTTACCGTGTATGGCTTATACCTCTCTTAAGACAGCAATATTGATGATTACGACGCTAGCGTAGTCTAGTGACCATTAGTCGTATTTATTCCTTCTAAAAGCTATCGTATACCTCTAATCATGACTAGAAATAATAATTGGCTCTACTTTGTCATAATGCCTTAATAAAGCTTATGTCAACGTTCCAACGTCATGAAAACTTTAAATTATTGTCCACTAAGGCTAAAGGCGGAGTATTGTGAACATTAATAAATTTAAGGCGGTGTCTGAATTAGATAAATGTAAAAAAGGTTTGACAACTGTGGGATTCGAACCCACGCCTCTTACGAGATCCGAATGCACTGCAATCAGTGAAAGATTACTCTTGAGTCGGACGCCTTAGACCAACTCGGCCAAATTGTCAAATCACGAAATTTGGTTCCTTTTTGCATATGGAAGCTTATTATTCACCACCTTTGCTATTTCAGTAAAATCAAGCATTATCGAACTCATTTGTAAACTAAGCCTTTTCAAATCGGTCTTATTCTCTATTTATGATTAAGAACAATTCTCAAGTTAAATATTTCAAACAAAAATGGAACATAGGTAAGAGTATACAGGTTTAAATAAAATACACATACTATATCAATAATATATATCATAAAATATTCACTTTATCTAATTCCAATTAGCTTTGAAAAGAAAATAAATGAATGAATGAATGAATGAATGAATGAATGAATGAATGAATGAATGAATGAATATATTTTTTGCCAGTTCAATCAGGCAGCTAAGTAAAGTATAAAGATATAATAGAAATAACAAAATAACATGAAATAAAAATAAACGATTACCAAGCACCTTCGAGAATTTCGTATTATTATCAGATCGTAGTTTTTCACTACCATAGC
>JAJLWW010000102.1:0-95770 GCA_030570935.1 Geotrichum klebahnii
TTGCACTGTCAGGGGTTTTTTCACTACCACCATCGGTGGCAACAACACCATCGCCACCATCAACTTCCAATCCATCCGGGTGGTCAGGATTGTCAGGATTATCAGGGTTATCAGTAATATCAACTTCAATAGGTTCAATATTCATTGCAACGTCTTGTTCGTCGTCGTTCGCCATCTTCCTCCAATCTACTTCTCTTAATTGAAATCAAGAAGTAACATATACTTCTTTCTAATAAACCAGAATGTATTGAATATTACAACTCGCGTCAGTGGTTTAGCGGTAAAATTCGTCGTTGCCATCGACGAGCCCCCGGTTCGACTCCGGGCTGACGCAATGTTTTTGTAATGCCGATTATTATATTTTTGTTGATTAACATTTCGTCAAAATATAAAAAAGTGGTTCTTCCACTGCGGTTACATTACTCAAGTTGACAGATAGTACTAGTACCAAGAATCCAATTAAAAAAATTTAGTCCTATTAACCTTCTTCCAGATATGGGCTGTCTTGGCCTTTTTTTTCATTTTAACTCCTCTCTCACGATATCCCCTATTTAAGATTTAAGGGATACCCACACCAAAAGAGATGAACTTGAATATATTTTGATGCTTTTTTTTTTTTTCTTTAATAGATGAATGATTTCAAGATAAGCAATTTGAAGCACTACAATCGGTTTTTTTTTTTTTTTTTGAAATGACGTATTGTAGGATTCAACTCTTAAGACGAAATGTAAACAAATAGTAGATCTACTAGTATAAACAAACTAAATTATAAGCCAGGACACAAATGTAAACAAAAGAATTTGACTATGATCATGACCCCCTTTCTTTGAGAGATCCGTATACTTATGACATGGTTATACTATGTGTAATAAATTAAGACGATTGGATGGGCGGACCAAGATATTCAACGGATATCATATCGTATCATATCATCCGTAGTTTAGTAGTTTACGGTCAGGCTAAAACCAAGGTTACACATACCAAGCAGAAGCAAAGGAAAGCAAGCACCAGAGAGCACAGCTGTATCAGCCTCAGCATTGGCATTGGTATTGGCATCAGCATCATGACATAATAATGAGATTCGGGTATAATGAGGAATTAAAGGAAACCAAGTGGATGCCGCCATGGAGGCTGAAATCTCTACAACATTTTTTAGTATTGCGTAAACGGCCATATAAATTTGACAAATCACAAGTATCTAGATATAATACATGGTCACTGAGATATTTAAAGCTGCGGTCACAGGTGAGGTTTACAAAACATACGCATACAAACGCACACATACAAACGCACACATACGACAGATTCAAGATTATATAACCAAATTTATATAATATGAGATCGTGGGATTTAAATATTGAGATGGTGGTCCAAGTTAAAATTAATTATTATTTTATTTCATTTTATTTCATTTTGTTTTCTTTTAGGGGGGTCAAGATTTGGATGAAAATGGAAAATGTTGGACAAAATGAAATTCCCAAAAGATCAAGATGAAGGCCTAATTCATTGATAAACATGCAGGGGGGTTGAGCAGTAAAACTATGGAAGAATATTGAATTGATCTCATTTGAGCTTGAAATCCGGGTTTACATTGGAAATAATGAGATGATCAAAGCACTGGAATATTGGAATACTGGAATCTTGGGATCTTGGAATAATGTGATTGTAGTCTTTTTTAACGTTTTTAAACGAGTCCACCAAACTGTGGATTCTTCATGAACAATGATAACTATGGACCTTGTGTTTCTCGAACGTTTTGTTTGGTTTTCACAAAGCAACAAAAGGAAACAGCAACAATATTTCATACGAATATGACGATTGATTGATGGTCTCCCAATAATTCAATTGCTTGCGTCCTATTCATCGTCGTCACCACTCAATAATATGTGCGCACGCTAATTACTACATAAATTGAACATGAAGATTCCAAACAACTGTACATTGTAATTGGTGCTAAACACTCATAAATTCGTGAAGCACATTTTGTACAAGTAGCAGCCATGAATATGTATACGATTCATGTGCCTTGTATTTGTGGATTATAAAATTGAGTGAAATCGGCAATGAAATCATAGCGCAACCAACCAAATTACTATATATTTTTTTCATTTTTTGATTTTTTAAATTTTAAATTTTTAGTTTTTGCGATTGTTTTGATTGTGGTTTTAATTGACATTTCCCCTGAGTCGTACGCACATTCTTAACGACCTTAATGAGCCACCACCACTATTGCCAATATATGGGTGACGATGAGTTGACTTGTATATGATTCAACAAGAAAATAGTGCCGTTTAATGATTTACAGTTGGGATCTCATCACAATCGTGAATAAAGAAAATAATGAACCATGGAAAAGCGAAACAAAAGAGTGATATACTATGTGAAAAGATGATTGGTTTGCTCATTATTTTAATTTTATCTGACTATCAAAGACGTCAATAATTGACCACAAACTACAAAATGGGTCACAAACACAAACATGCCCAAATAGCAAAAAAAATAAAGTTAGAGAACAAAAAAAAATAAATAAAAAATAAAACTAACAGTTCAAAAGTCCAAGTGCAATATCCAAGATTTACAGCAAGTCTTCATAAATCAAATACTAATATATTCAAACAAACGTAACTATGCATTTGACGTCCTTCTTTTGAGTAGATCAAAGTTTTTTATTTGTCGACACAATTGAACTTTAAAAATTACTTAAACAACAAAAAAAGTAAAAATGCACAGAATGATGAAAAAAGAAAATCCACTTTTTTGTATTTCATTTTGGATATCTCAGGAGGAACTAATATATAAACACAAACACTGATTAAATGCTCTTAAAACTTGGACTTATATAAAGACTCGATTAATCCCTCTCGTTTTCTTTTTTTTTAAAAAAACTTTTACTTCTCCTTCTTCACGGAACATTCATTCTTTTCGCTTCTTTGCTTTTAACCGACCCAAGTCACTCCTTTCAACTTTTGGCCTTTCTTACTCTCGCACACACACTCCCTTAAACGCTGGTCGTGGATATATTGTAACTTAAACTCTCGAATCAATCAAGACCTACGCACACACATACACTCGCTTTACTCAACATTTCAACTACACAATTATACAATGAAGTCAACAACAACCGTGCTTTGTAGTCTCTTGTTCTCTGCCTCTGCTTTGGCTTTGGACTTTGCCAAATTGCAACCCTTTGCAAAGAGACAGCACTATTCTAACTCTACTGTCACTGAATATGTAACCCCTACTTCGACTTTGACTAAGTATCTGACCATGACTGTGACCGTCCCTACCACTTGTACATCGGCTACCGTGGTTCCAACTGAAACCGTCTATGTCTCTTCTTATGAAACCACTGGAGCTAGTGGTGAAGTTAGTGCCGTTGAGTATACAACTACTCAGCAGATAACTTTAACTGCTTACGCAACCGTTACCAATTACATTGTAAAGACTATAAGTGCACCTACTTCAGAAGTTCAAAACGTTATTGACTCTGTTGTTAGCCAGGGAGGTACTGTTTGTGTTGGAAACACTGTGGTTTCTGTACAAGAAAAGACTTTAACTGTCACCCAGCCAATCTACGTTACTGTCCTTGCCAATTCTACCGCCTCTACTGCTACTCCTAGCGTTTCTACTACCGAGGAAGTTGACACTATTACAGTCACCAAGCAAATTACTTCTTACTTGCCTTCCTCTACTGCTTTCTCAAACAGCACTGCTTATTTCTCCAACAGCACTGGCCCTCTTGTAACAACTTACACTCTAACTGAAACATCTACTTTGTTGACCACTATTGATCATCAAGTTACTTCTACTGTTACCAATTACATTGTTGTCACAAAGAGTGTTCCTACTCCTACTACTGAGACCGTCACAACTGTTAACGAATTTGTCTACAATTCCCAGGAGACTGTTACAAGCACTCCCGTTCAAACAATTACTAAGGTAATTACTTTGACAACTTCTCTGGTTGCAGAAACAAGCAGTTCTACTATTTATGAGACTTATTATTACACTGTAACTAGAACTGCTTCTAACTCTACTGTGACCGTTGAGTGTACCGCCACTGATGCCGAGACTTATACCATGACCCAGACCAAGACTGTGACTGTTCCTGTTTCTGCCACAGAAACCGTTCAACCTACCTTTGTAACTCTATCACAGGATTGGAACGACACTGCTACAGTTACAGGTCTTTCCAAGCGTCACATTCACCGTCGTCGTGCTCTAAATTTCTAAACGATTTTTAAAAAAAACATACGAAAACGATTTCTTCTTTCTTGAGCTTTGAGGTTGTATTTTTTTTTTTTTTTGCTCATTTTACTTACTTAAATTCTTTTAAAACTTTGACATTTTTCCTTTTCATTTTTCAAATTCTTCTTGTATTCTTAGATGTTATTTTTTCCCCCCTTTCTCTTCTTATTTGTTATTTCGTTGTATTTGCTCTTTTTATGCCATTTATAGATATAAATTTTCTAAAAAAAAAAAAATAGAAAAAAAGTATATATATTTAAATATATTTTTTTTCTAAATGTTATGGTAGTCTCAAGTTGTTGGATTTTCCGTCGACAGTTGGAAAGGTAACCTCGTTTCACAAAGATGAAGAAACAAGAAGTTCAAATGCAACTATGCCATACATATCCTACACACACAAAATACAACAATCATTTAAAATATACACAAAAAATAATATTTAATAACTGATATACTGTACATTATAATATGTAACCCATAAACCCATAAAACTATATACGACTCCTCCTACTTCTACTCTTACTGTTGTTGTTGTTGTTGCTGTTCTAAATCCTCAGCAACAGGAGCCTCAATATTCAACCTCCTTGCCTTTTCTTCCAATCGGGCTCTTCGCTCAGCACGCTCTCTTCTCATACGTTCGACCTCAGCTCTAATCTCAAGAGGGTCCTTTGGGATTTGGTTCAGTCGAGCGGGATCGGGTCTGAAATTAGGAATGTTGAGTTTTTCGTGTGTATCAATACCGACCCAAATCATGGTAGCAATGGGGAAAGAAACACAGAATGCAAACTACGAGAGAGATAGTGTTAATAGAGTGCGGACTAAAGTATTAAAGAAGGCGGGGGGACGTTCTGAACTTACTCTGAAAATCTCAAGATTGGTACCTTGGATTTGAATATTACGGGTCCATTGCAAAAAACGAGGTAACGCCATTTTAAATGAATCAAGTTGCTGATATGTTGGGTTTATGCTTGTTGAGAATGATGATAGTGTAGTTGTAAGACTAGTGAAACTAGAAAATGCGCGCTGAACAACAGGTATTTGTATGTGAAATGCTGAAGGTGAAGGGGTGGCCGGGAATAAAGAAAACGAGAACAGGGAAAAGTGAGAAAGGGAAGAAGGTGAGAAGGTGAGCAAAGTCCCATAAGAAAAATATGGGAGAATTCAAAAAAAAAAAAAAAAAAAAAAAAAAAAATCAAAAAAATAAGATGAGATTGGGACTTTTCTAGTGGTTGTTTTGGGTACACAGGGTAACTTTGGGAATCACAGGAATAACTACGGGCTTTGGGTTCCGTAGTTTATTTGACGTTTTACTGATTTCATTGTCTTATTAATATTCATTTCTTATTTGATTTTAATTTTTATTATTTCTTTACAAATGTTCAAGTCTGAAGTTTTATTTTTTGTTTTTTTGAATACCTCTCTGGGTTTGTTCAAAGTCTCAACGATCTCTGTTCACTCAATTCCGAGCCCATCATCGGTTCAATGTGTGCTCTCTACTATGCTTCGTAGCTGTCTAATTACCTTGGATTATATAACAATATCATTCTTTTTCCCACATATTTCTCACCCGTCAATATTTGTATAAACTTAATTTTTATTCCCTATGGAAATTTTTCACCTCTCACTTCAAATGATATCAGGCTGATTTCTGCTGACCCTGTTTTCTTCTTTCTCTTTCTTTCTTTTCTTTCTGAACCAAACCACAAAACATGTCGACATCCCCCGTGGCTAAGAAAATTAAACAAACAATGGCCAAAATCGGAACCCACTCTGGTACTTTTCACGCTGACGAGTCTTTGGCCGTCTACATGCTTCGACTCCTCCCCCAGTTCAAGGGTGCTGAAGTGTTTCGTTCAAGAGATTACGATCTGCTCGAAGAATGCGATATCATTGTTGATGTGACTGGAAAATACGATGGTGTAAAGCACTTTGATCATCATCAACGTGAATTTGATCAGGTCTTTGGCGGTGAATACCAGACTAAATTATCGTCAGCTGGTCTTGTCTACAAGCATTTTGGCAAGGAAATTCTGGCCTCTGTCTTGGAAACAGAGCCTACTGAAGAGGTTGTTGAAGAGCTTTATACCAAGATCTATGAAGACTTTGTTGAAGCCATTGATGCCAATGATAACGGTATCAGTGTTTACGAATCATCGGCTTTGAAAACAGCTGGATTGACTCCCAAGTACAAGGACAACAACATTACACTACCTTCCATTGTATCCCGTTTGAACCCATTGCCTGCTGAAGCAAAGGCACACGGTGACGCTATTTTCGACTCTCAATTCAATCTTGCCTCAGAGCTCATGGGAAACGCTTTTGTTGGACTTGTTGTTAACCTTGCTCGTGGCTGGTTCCCTGCAAAGAAACAAGTTTCTGAAGCTTATTTATCTCAAACTCGTCAAGACCTTGATCCCAACGGCGGCCGTGTTCTTTTATTTGAATCCCAAGTGTTTTGGAAATCACACCTTGACGCTTTAGAATCAAACCCTGAGTCTGCAAAGGGTGAAAAGATTCTCTATGTAGTTTATCCTGGTGGCCCAACTGACTGGCGTATTCAAGCTGTCGGTGAGTCACCTAGCTCGTTTGTATCTAGAAAGGCATTGCCTGAACCTTGGAGGGGTATTCGTGATGATGCTTTATCTGAACTTACTGGTGTGCCTGAATGCACTTTCATCCATGCTAGTGGATTTATTGGTGGTAACAAGACCAAGGAGGGTGCTTTAGAACTTGCAAAGAAGGCTTTGACTTTTTAAATTGAATCATAAAAAAAAAAAAAAAGCAAGGGATTTTCTTCTTTCTACATGTATTTATTTTGTTAGCTCAATATAACGCAAACTTTTATTTTCAAAATTCAATGACAGTACACAATAAAGAAGGCACAAACAAGGAGGCATATTAGAAGAAATATGGAATAAATAAGAAACAAGCAAAAAAATGAAAACAAAAAACATTTTGGATAACAAAGCAATATATACAAAATTTTAAGCAACATAAGCAGGTGGAGGAGGGATCATGAATTCAGTGTTTTGTTGAGCCCTTCTTTTCTTAAGACTAGCTTTAGATGAAGGAGTTCGTTGTGATTTGCCTTGAACCAAGACAATAGGTTCCTTTTCAGAACCAACCAGTATTGATGGCGTACGTGAGTGAAGAATAGATTGTGGCTGTTGTTGTTGTTGTAAATGTAATTGTTGTTTTGGAATAAGTAACGAATTGCGGTAACTTTGTGTAATTTCGGGCAGAGGAGACTTGGTCTCAACACTGCTAAGCGGCAATGTTGTATCCACTTTCTCATCAGAAGTACCTGGATGTTCATTACTTGGCTTATTGTTGGTATTGTTATTGCTTTTATTGTTGAGCTTGATGACTCGGCGTTTCGGACTAGCATGAGAGTTTCTGAAATAATTTCTCGACTGGATCCGTGCAATTTCATCCAAGTCACTGGCACCTCCAGCAAGACTTTGAATGTTTCCAGCCGAGTACCGTTCTTCTGATTGCTCTAAATTAGCCCTGTAGACGGTTTCGGGCAACGCCGGAGTGAATAATGAAAGGGTTTGTTGACTTGCACTCAGAGTATTGATCTTGAGCATGTTTGAATATGAAAGTACTGGCATGTCTGGGTTAATTTCCATGAATGCAATTTTGGTTTCGCCATTACTTTCAGTGTCGAGGTTTTCTGCAGAAGACGCAACACCAGGTTCATTGTGTGTATTATTAGTAGTATTCTTTGGAGTTGTTGGGCCTGCCACACCTTTGTGTAAAACAAGTCCTCCACTAGGAGTCCAGCGATGAGAAAGTCGATGCAAAATAGCTGGCAGCTCCTCACGAAACAAAGATCTAATTTGATTCTCAATCTGCCCTTGAAGAAATCGCGCAATTCCTGGTAACGCGTCAAACGTCGATGATACTCGAATACTTTGTAATGGGTCGTTTCTAAACACCAGCGTCAAGCCTTTCGCCTTGGAAAACACCAGAATGATGATGCCTGATAACCGAATATCAGACAATGTTAGGTTTAATGGAATGTCTAGAGGTGCACTGGCGCCCATAAACTTTGGGGTACAGAACGAGGGAGCTGACATTGAGTACACTTTGAGGGGGTTGGCTTGGACTTTGGTTGCCAATGTAATAGAGGCTTCACCATTATAAGTCAACTTGAAAATCCCTCGGAATCTATCATCTGCCAGATCTCCAACTTCCAGAATCTCTAATTGCGGAGACTCTTCTCCTAGATACAGTTCGCGTACTATAATGCGGTCACTGAGGATAGGAGGCATTTTACCCTTGTTGAGAGCATCTGTGAGAAGAGCGCGGGCTCTTTCGTAAAAGTTTTCGTCATTGAACGAATCCCAATTGAATTTAAACGACATTGTAGCTCAGATGCTTGCTGATGTGGATAAATAAATAAATAAAATGAAAAAAAATAAAACGAACTGAATGAAAAGAAAAAGTCTGGAGTAAGTTGTGGTTGACTGGTACACCCTCTCCGGTCTAGCCCTTTATTTTAATATTCTTCCGATTCCTGATAGGTGGGAAGAAGGATGTAAAAAAGATTTAAAGGGGACAAAAGAAAAAAAAAATCCTCTCATTCGCCTAAGGGGGTTAAAATTCTAGTGTGACCTTTAGAGTGAACCCTGATAAGAAGAGCAGCCAAGTGAAGTTAACGTACAAAACAAAAGGAAGAAAGAGAATATCGAAATTTGCTTAAAGAACTTGACTTGACTTGAACTTGTCGAGAAACTTATGAAGAAAAAGAAAAAGAAGAAGAAAATAAAATGAAAAAAGAAGAAATCAGACAAATAAAAATATTCTCAAATGGTGAAAGAAAACTGACGGCGGAAAAAAATGGAAACAAAAAACAAAAAGAAAAAAATTAAAAAAAAATTAAAAAAATTTTGAATTTCGTGGGGTGATTAAATTTACTTAACACACTTTAGACATGAAACTATAACAAACAAAATGAGAAAACACAAAAAAATAAGACAAGAAATAAAAAAAAAATAAAAAAAAATAATATTTCAATATACAATGAAAACATTAAACTCGAACAATGTGATCCAACTTTTGGTTCCTCTCGAATTCTCATTATTAGCATTATTATTATTAGTAATAGTAGTAGCAGTAATATTAGTTGCGGTAGTAGTATTATGGTAGACAGTTCTTCGAGCAGAGGAGGACATTAGTAGGCACTGACTTCTGTAAAGCTGTCTCGATTACTGCTCTTATCATTAAATTTGTCGTCCGTTTCTGAGGTGGAGTCCTCCAATATTATTGAAATCTGGTGCTTAGAAGTATGCTCGTTATTGGTGGTGTTGGTGTTTCCTTTTGAGAACTCATCATCTTCGTCAACAGTATTTTCCTTAAAGTCGTCTGTAGGAATACCAGCCCCAGCAAGATCAGAAGGAAGGATGAGAGATGAAAATCGTTTGGTGTTGTTTCGGCTGTCGGAACCTCGTCGTGGAACAGGAGCAGGGATAGAAAGCAAGCTGGAGCTATCGCCAGAAAGGCTTCCAAAGTTATCAAGGGAAGAAGTAGTAGGAACTGAACTAGACAAACCAGAAGTGAGATTGTGGTTGTCAAAAGTAGGTGTACTAGGAAGGTGGAGAGGTACTGTTATAATGTCTCTGTTATGCAAGTCATCCTGACTGAGCTTATGAGACAGAGCATCTAGAGAACGAACCGAACCTTCAGACTCTGACTCAATGGTAAGTTGAGGTGGCTGCATTCGCTTATCTCCCAAACTCATGTAATGCCCTGTAGACAATGAAGGAAGCTGTGAAGGAAGAGGGCCATCAGCATCATCCTCTTGGCTATCAGTAAAGATTTTATCATGAGCCAAAATCATGGTCTTCAGCATAGTTTGCATGGCACCAAGGTCATTCGAAACAGAGCTAGTTGAGCTGGAATTGGGCAGGAAACTCATGGAGAAAACAATAGCCAGATTGACGGCATGCATAAGATTGGACTTGCCATGCTTTGTAACAAGAACAAGATGATCAACAAGACGTTTGAGCAGGTTGTAATTAGGAGCAGGCAGACGATGAACACATCTTCGCAGCATCAAAATGCCATCATTAGTATTGCCCATGTTACCACAAATAACAAATTCACCAAAAAGTTCAGAAGTTAAGAGCGGTTCAGGGAGGTCTCGTAAGTACAGTTTAAAACAACCTGTAGCAGTATTAATATCAAACCAGCGATCATCTTCCATGTTGACTACGCCACCAGAATCAAACGCAGCTTTCAGGGCGTTGACACTAGCCAACGAACCTGGAATACGATATAATCCTACTTCATCCAGACCACGAGCTTCAATTTCATTGAGTAATGTATCCACAACACAAGGAAGTGCGCTTCCTTCACGCTCGCAGACAATACGTACAGGAACACCAAACACCTTGGTAGAGGTAGGAGCCATAACTGCAAGTAAAGCAGCTTGCTTCTGAGCTTGACCCAAAGAGCGAATCCACTCATCAGCAGCTTGATCATTGATAGCTTGGAATATCAGGTCCTGAGAGTTTTCACTGGTAATCTTAAACATGGAATGATGACTATGAGCAGACCTGAAATGGGCAACAATAGAGTCAGCCAGGTTGATAGTGGTAAGCAGTTTAAATCTAGCATCGCCCATGGAAGTCAGGTCAGGTAAATCATCTGGATGCACAATTTTATCAGTAGGAGGAGCAAAACTTCCAGTAAGCGCAATAGATATTGGGCGCACCGACTTGAAAAAGCCTCCAAAACGAGCAAGTCCAGATTTGCGCTCAGAAGTAACAGTAGTACCATGGGAAACTACAGAAGGTGGATTTTTGGAACGCGTACTAGCCTTTTTCATCTCTTTAGCCATACGCTCAATATTCTCTCGCTGTCGAGAATCACGCTTCATCTTTTCAGCTTCGAATTGTACATATGGTGTAAACACTTTGTTCTTGGAAACAGACTTGGGAAACTCCTTGAGTTCGCGATAAGCAGCATCACGAGCAACACGACGATCCAAATGATACAACCCTTTGATGGGATTGATGATATAAGAAACACGTTTGGTAAAGTTGAACACCGCATTCGCATCCATGCCATTGCTATACAATGAGTCAAGACCTTGAATAGAATTCTTCATCTCAGAAATGTTAACAATCAAGTTATAGGCATAACGACGTTTGTCAAAATTAATGAGGCGCGAATTCTCAACAGACATGTTAGGGAAATAACAAACAATCTCCAACATGCGCTCGATTATCCAACCAACACAAGGAGTGAGTGCGTTATTGCCATTAGACTTTTTGAGTAGCGAGACGGGTATTTCGGGAATAATACTCTCCAGTGTATTAAGAGTCCCGGTAAACGTTCCACCAAACTGCTTGTAGATTTCCTTGGAAGCCTGTACCCATGAATTAGCAAAGCCCCTACTTTCTGGCCTCAAAATGGCAGCAGAAATAGCCGACTCCAAAAACGCAGGAATAGAAGGTGAAATACCAGAGATAGAATAGCCCGCCTTTGCTTCTTCATCCACCTTAGAGTCTTCATCAGTATTGAAAAGATGAATATTAGACATGCGACGCTGAATAATACCTAAGATTTTAAGAACAGAGGCCATACGACCCACACGCTCATCCTTCTTAATATTTGGATCACTGATTTGGACTGTGAAGTAATTGACGACATTAGTGTGTAAGCGGAAAAGCTCTCTGATGGGTCTGGGAAATGTAAAAAGTAATCGGTCATCAGATGATTCACGATAGAGAGTTTCAAAATAAGTGAAGATATCTTGCACAATTAAATCATCATCATTGTTTGAATGGGGTGAGCGGAAGTGAAAGAATCCAGTTAAATCAGCACTTTGAACCTCCAATGACTCGAAAATTTCCATCCAATCTTTCAGTCGAACCATACCAAAATATTCGGCTGCAACACAGTCAACATCATCAATAAGCTGCTCCAGAGTTTGAATACCACCATTGAGAGGAAGGTTTTCAATCTTAGTTCCCATAGGAAAGGTAGGAACAAGACGTTTGATATCAACTGGACGGTAAGACTTTTTAATGAAAAGCTTTCGCACCTTTTTATGTAAAGCCTCAATAGTATCGTAGAAAACTTTATATTCTTCATGTACTAATACACCAGCAGCCTTCCAGGTTTGCAATTCCATCTCAAAAGTCTTCAGTAAGTCCAAAAACTGGTCTCGAATCGCAAGATCATTAGCAAAGTCTGCAAAAAATTGAGAAACCCATAGGTGACAGGCCTCCAGAATTCCAATTTGAATTTGAGCAACAGTACGCCAATCAATAGAAGAAGCATCTGCATCACAATTTGGATCCCAGTTTGGAAAATTATCGGTAAGAGGTGGAAGTTCCTCTGAGGCATCAGCTTGAAACTTTAGAATCCTATTGCTCAGATCAGTAATAGAAATAGCAGCACACTGGGCTCCAATGAATCGCTTGCGCAAACTCTCCAATAGAATGGCAGGAGAGCAAAAGCTTCTAAATGTGGCAAAAAATACTAAGGTGTGAGAATCCATATCGATATTGAGAGCAGGTTTAGGTAGCGATTTGTTTTCAGTGGATAAAAAGGCACCAAAGTCATCAACACCCAAAACAAGAATATCTATGAGACGTTCCAAGTTGGCGGCTTTAACAACAACGGAGACAGAATCTTTATCATCATGTTCCATACTTGCAAGTGTAGCCGTGGCACGAGTAATTGAAAGCTGAACAGAAGCACGACGAGAAATGAGATTATTCTGCGTACTATCTTCGATCATGTTCGGCGAACTTGAGGACGGCAAAGAGTCATCTCCAAGTGACTTCAAAACAATATCATTAGAAATATACAAGAGATGAGTTCCCATATTTAGGGCATCACGAATGTTTCTTATTAGAGGATGAGTGCTTCCATGAACGCTGATGAATTGGCGACTTGGAGAATCCAACTCAACATATCCAGTAATCAGAGCTGTAGCATCAGCAGGAAGGCTGTGAGATTTGTTATTTGCACTTGAATTAGAACCGCTTGTTATTGAAGACGTTGAGCTGGTGTGCTTGGAAGTAGATTGAAGAGAATGTTGAGATTGCAGGGTGGCTGATCTGAAAGACTCTCCAGTACGAGAAGAGGAAGGACGAAGAGTTCGCTTTGGATTACTATTAAGTGCACCACTAGCAGAAATCAAAGCACCCTTTGAAAACAGACGGTATGAGGGAAGTAGGTTTGTAAAAACAAGAGGAAGATATGAACCTGAAGTGAGAGGGGAGCGCTGACTGTAATGATGCTTAAGATACTGCCCAGAAGTGGTAGGCTCAATTTCAAGAGACATTTTGAGGATAGTCTCTGGAGCTTGAACAGGGGCTTCAAAGTGGTGGGCAAGAAGAGAATACAAGAGTTTTTGAATGACTGGAATAGCTTCAGGAAGGGAGTCAAAAGTGTCGTTCTGAGGTATCTGCTCAAGATAAGATTCCCAGCGCTCAAAAGCAGTCCTGATGCTGTTGAGTCGGCCTTCACACTGTTTATAAGTAGAGCCTTCTTCAAACTTGACACATAAATCACCAAAGAAAGGAACCACTCGCTCTTTAGGGTAAGTGAGACCAATTCCTTGGGGTGCAAGAACATGATACGTAGATTTGCGAGACATATCTGAAATCATTAGACGACGCTCCAGATCAAAAACGACGGGAGCCCATTCACGAATCACTCGGTCTCGAATATCGCCTAGCACATAACACCAAGTTCCACGTAGACGTAAAACAGGAAGTGAGCAAACAACGGTTGCAATAGATAGCCAGCCAACCATGTCACCAGAATTCTTTAAAGAATTACCTAGGTTAATCCAGTAAGTGAGAATTTTGCCACGGTAGGAATTATCAATCCTATGTATGGGGTTGAAAAGATGATCAATGAGGAGAGCACCCAAAAAGTGTATGTTGGTTGAATCAAACACTAGCGGGCTATGCCTGTGATAGTTGTATTTCGTAGTAAAGAGAAGGGCAATATCAGATGTAGGAGACCAGTCTTTTGAAAACGCAAGATGGAAATGGTAAATTTGTTTAGCGAATGTATCAACACTGATATCAAGAATGAGATCAGGAGGAATAGCGCCAGGAAGCTTTGTAACAGCCATGGATATTGGAGCAGAGCTATTGACATTTGTATAATGGGTATGATGGTTTGATGAGCCGGAAGCATTGTTGCTGCTGCTTTCTATTCTATTCAAAATGTAATGAAGTCTTTCTGAAGCTCCTTCGCTTAGGTTGGGTTGGATGCCACTCCACATTATGGGTTCTTGATGTGTGGCATAAGAAAGCATTTCTCCCATATACTTTTGCTTCATAAATACAGACATTTTCAGGTCAGTTGCGACCGAGTCGTCATGGTAAGAGACAGATTCTACCAATCTCATGAAAACACTAAATATCGTGTTATCCAAAAGCATACCTGGGAAATTATCTTGAATTGTTTCCACTACAAGTTGTAAACGTGAGACGAGTTGAGAGGAATTGGAATTCGCAGAAGGATGTGAAGAAGAAACTGAGGAGAGATTGTGATTTGCTGAGGAAAAGGGGATAGTGGAGGCATTTGAACCTGTGTGTGAAACACTAGTAGAATATAACGTCAAAAGATCAATGGCAGCAACCATGTCAGTAAGAAGAGGCAAAAGAAGTACCGAAGTTTTGGCAAAGGTATTGCTGGAGCCAAATAAAATTGCATGGCAAATAGCTTCGTCGGACCCGCCAACGATTTTGCCTTTATCATTGTATTCGAGATCCGGATGTGGTTCCATTCCTCTAAAGAAAAGACGAGATCCAGAGGCCCCGACATTCTTTGAAGGGACTGACATTTGAGACACTGAAGTTGAATTTGAAGATAAAATTCGTTTATGGTTATTCCCAGACATACCAGGGGTCACTGGGAGAGCGGAAGTTTGAGGAGGTAATAAAGGGACTTCTGTATCAAAAGCCTTAATGCCTAGGTCAGAGGGAGGCTTGTAGAGTTTCAGACATCCATCGCGAATTACTGCTCGTACCAATCTCCATGGCTGTTGGCTAGATGTTGAGTTGGACCAAGAGGTTGAGCCAGAAAAGTTGGAAAGTGCCGAAGTGGAAGAGGAAAAGCGATTTAGCCACTCCTGCTTGTAAACATTTGTTTCTTGTCGATGTTGAGTGGGCTCTGCGTAGGAATCTTTTGTGGGTTGTCTGACCAGAGACTGTGTGGTAATATTATCGTCAGAAGCAGATATGGTTTGACCTGAGGTGGCAGAAACAGAGTTCGGAGATGGCGATCTGGAAGAAATCGGTGAAGACTTTGGCTCGACCAGTTGAGGCACAGTCTCATTTATGCTCTTTGAATCAGCCATAGCATTGAAGGCTATATGGGATCAGTTAGAAGGAGGAACACAAGCCATAATAATTAGACAAATAAAAGAGGACAACGTACCTTGAATTGGGAGCTTGGTCTGTGTGGTATATAACGGCGATGCTTGAGAGGAGCCTTGCTTTTGGATGGGACTATAAGGGGGTTATTAGCAACTTTCTTCATAAAGATCAGACGGTTAAGACTAACAGGGAAAAGATTTTCTAGAGATGTATTGCCATCAAGAGGCAGATTCAAAGAAAGAGAGAGTAGAAAAAGGACAGGAGAATAAAACGATAGGGGAAGGAGAGGGTAAAAAAAAAAAAGTGAACAAGTTAAAAGATGGAGAGAGAGTATAAGAAAAGGGTAGGAGAAAAAAAAAAAAAAAAAAAAAAAAAAAAAAAAAAAAAAAAAAAAAAAAGGGGGTTGCCCAGATACCAACACCAAAAAGAAAGTAAACTGAGAATTCAATATTTCCCAGTCAGAAAATGCGAGGAGTGAAACCGAGACGACGCGGAAAATGAAAATAGCCCATGGTAAAACTATAATAATAATTCAAGTTGAACCTTGATTCATCATAAAGTTTTGAGTGGGTTTCTAGCATTTTGTGTTTTTGGTATAAAATATGATGTGGCATATTGAAATAATTTTCAAAAAAGGGACTTCTACAACTGGAAGGAGGGTACCACCACGAGAGAGGCACGAGGAGGGATTATCATGTAAAATATAACAAAATATTTTACACGCATGCAAACAGACAGGATAAAAGAAGGGTGGGTACTTACAGGTTAGGTGGCGAGGAAGAAAATAACGATGGTGAAACAGGTTTGAGGTGTGGAATATCAGGCTGACTGTTGTTGGGGACAGGAGGAGGAGTTTTTTTTGAAATCAGGACAGCAGAAGCAGATGAAGTTCCATCAAATTGAGTGGACTCGGAATCAGGTGGACTATTTTTTATCAGGGGAAAAGAGGGTAGCGGAGGGGTCCCAGTAGTCGTAGTAATCGTAGTAGCGAGAGTGTTGTTTTCTACAGGATGCTCAACAGCAGAGGAAGCAAAAGGAAAGGAAGAAGTAATTGCTTTTGAATGTGAAAGTTGTTGAGCAGGATTTTGGTGGTGTTCTAAAGAAGCCAAAGTTGGAGAAAAGGAGTGGGTGGAAGAAATTGACGTGGATCTAGGGTGTTTGGCGTTCATGTCGCGAAGAGTAGGGTTAGGTACGGATGACGATGAGTGATGATCAGAATCATGATGAAAGTCAAAGTCTAGCTGAGACCCAGATTGAGAATGATCATGTTTCTTTCTCATGTTAGCAACAGCCGTAATTCCAAGTTCAGTTGTCAGAATTGATGTTGATTCCAGAGACTTGGTGGGTGGACCTGCAGATTCCGAATTTAACAAAGACACTTCCTTGACAGGAACAGCGTTACTTTTTAAATTTAAGCCTTGATAATTGGAAAGCGATAGAGTCGTAAAGGACGCTTCTAAGCTGACACTTTTACGATGATGGCGAAGTTTGTTGTTACCAGAAGATGTAGAAGAGAAGGAAGATTGAGAAGAGGAATGCTGTCGTTGCTTTGGAGTGGCGGAAAGAGAGAGGCGTTTGAAGTGATTTGGAGCCGAAGGGGGAGAAGGAGTTTGCTTCAGGTTTGCTGAATAATTGAACGGAGCAATGGGCGTTCCAGGTATGGTTGAAGGGAGGTTGTATGTGGTAAGCTTAGTGGATTTGGGGGAAGGTGGTGATTTAGGGTCCAATGGCTGATCTGATTCAGAATTTTGCGGATCGTGGTGATCTTGGTGATCTTGAGGGAGATTTGGGGAATTGTGAGAAGAATTCTGTCGGGATTTTTGTTCAGGTTCCTGTTGAGTATCTTGCTGAGGATCCGGCTGAGAATTGTGTTGAAGACCCTGCTGAGGATCATGCGAAAGTTTCTGTTGAGGATCATGCTGAAGGTCATGCTGAGGTTCCTTTTTGTCATTGTTTTTCTCATGTAAACTCAGTTGTTCTTGTTGGTGGTGTTCATCTTGCATGAACATGGTCGATAAGGAGGGATTTTCAGACGAAGTATGAGATGGGGATTGTTTTGCCCTGTGATACGTTGAAAAGTTTGCCATTGACTGGGAAGTCGGCAACACCGTTTTCTCATCGCCAGGAACAGAATTGGTTCTCTTTTTTTTACCAGGCCAACGCATATTTTTTTTTTTTTGAACGGATATTATTTAATGATTTGAATTTTTTGGAAAACAAAAAATTAAAATAAATATATATCTATAGATGAGTTTAGTAGTATTGAATGCTACTACAGTAGTTGATAATTTTCAGAAGCAGAGAATTTCAGAGACAACTAAACTAAATGCTAAAGGGGTGTGTGTGTGTGAACAGATGGTGAATGCCAATATGTAGTGTTTGTAGGTGGAAAAGATGGACACGCACACCACAGTTTATATGAAAGGTAATGATCAGCGGTATATATCGGAATATTCGGCGGTGTTTGGGTTCAGAGACAGGTATAAAAGAAGGAAGGAGTAGTAGGTTGAGGAGTAAGAGGAGTGAAGAGAAAGTAGAGGAATTGGTGAGAGAAGAGCGAGGAGAGTGAGGAGAGTGAGACGAGAGAGGGAGATGAAGAAGAGGAGGAAGAAAGAATAGAAGTAGAGAAGAAAAGAGGGAGGAAGAGAAGAATAAGAAGAAGAAGAAGAAGAAGAAGAAAAAAAAAAAGTTGAAAAAAAAAAAAAAAATAATAATAATTCATCAAACGTGAAATTATTTTAAGTCCACATACGCAGAGTAGAAATGAAAATGGGAACTTTGATGGGATGAAGGCAGAGAAAGTTTTTGGTGTGAATTTTTTATGGTTTTTATGGTTATTATCAGTTATCAGTTTATGGATATATTAATATTTATATTTATTTATTTATATTTATTTGTATGTAAATATGTAAATATGTAACTGTGTATGCAATGACAATTAATATTATTATGAGTACTCCTTATTATCCTTAGACGTAGCAGCAGGTTAATGCCTTCATCACATTTTGTCTGGCTGTGTAAATCAGTTTTATTTGAAACATTGATGATGATTCGAGCATACTACTTTGAGTAGTCGTATATTCTGTATTAAATATTTATATTATTATGATTATTATTTCCAGAGGTTTTATTTCGGCTAATTGCATCAAAATGGAAAGAGAATAAAAGTCAATAAATGAATAATATTGATATATGAAAATTATATGCTTATGTAATGTGATTATAAATAGTTCGTAATAGATTGTTAATGATTAGTCGTCATTTGTCAGTGCTTATGTCATTACATATGACGTCGTGTGCTGGTTTCTCTCCTTTGACGATTTTCTCTGTGGCTAGTAAATAATATACAGCAGAACGTAATTAAATAATAATTTTCTATCGATTGACATTGATTCAACAACTGATTGATTGATAAATTATTAGCATCTGAGACTTGCAACGCTTCAACGGTCAAAACATCCTTCCACCACTCAACTACTACTCATACCTATCAGGGCCCTACTACATCTAGCTCATCTAATCTCTTAATCAAAAACATATTTCTCGTATCTTTTCAAACTCACTTCTTTTGCTTCCAAACCCTGATCAGCTGTTCCTGGCTGTTTTTTTTATTTTTTTTTATTATTTTTTTTTTTTACTCTCTTTCCATAGTTTCCCCGTAGTTGAAAATAAAAAAAGTCGTCGGCGATACATAACTTACACGGAAGTATCAAACTCATTGAATTTGAATTTCCATTTCAACTTCTCAAAAGTCCTTGGCCCTTAATAAAACTATAAATATACCAATTAAATCCTAAGATTGGAATTCTTTCTCTTTTTTCTTCTTCTTTTCTCCACTTGCTCTTCTTTTTATTTTCTTTCTTCTTCATTGTATAGCAATTTCTTACCTCAACATTTCTCATTGTTCATCATGCTCCTTCCAACCTTTGTTATTTCAGACGTCTCCTTTGATGATGACCAAGTCTCTGTCCGTTTCGGACCTGGAACTGTGTCCAAGTTTCATCACATCTGGCTAAGAGACTCCTGTCAATGCGAAGCTGACTACCATCCCCAGACCAAGCAAAGACTTCAGGATACATTTGCTATTCCCGAAGACATTAAACCTTCTAACGTTCGAATGGATGGGTCTACGCTTGAAATCACTTGGGATACTAAAGACAAGCATGTCTCCAGATTTCCGGCTGAATGGATCATTCTGCACTCATATGACCCAGTTCTCATGCCCAACAAGGAAGAAGCGTTGGACCGAAAGCTTTGGGATGCAGATACCATCCGCAAGAATTGGCCTGCTGTTGATTGCAAAGCCGTCATGGACACTGAAGCCGGTGTGACCGAGTGGGTTCGTAAAATCTTTGAATACGGATTTTGCATGGTTGACAATGTACCCATTTCTCCCGAGGCTACTGAAAAGTTGATTGAGCGCTTATCATACATTAAACCAACTCACTATGGTGGATTTTGGGACTTTACTGCCGACTTGGCTAAAAATGACACTGCCTACACCAATCTGTACATTGCGTCTCATACCGACGGTACCTATTGGTCAGACACTCCTGGTCTCCAGCTGTTCCACATGCTCCATCATGACGGAGAAGGTGGTGAAAATATGCTTGTTGATGGGTTCAAGGCAGCTGAGGCATTGAAAAAGCAATCTCCCGAGGCTTATGATATGCTGTCCAAGACCTTCATCCCAGCCCACTCTGCAGGTGAAGACGATGTTTGCATTACTCCAACCATGCCCTTGCCAGTATTCACTCACCACAATCAGACTGGCGAACTAGTACAAGTACGCTGGAACAACTGTGACCGGTCCATCATGGACCAGTGGAGCGACCCCAACGACGTGGTCAAGTTCTACAAGGCGATCCGGTTATGGAACGCTTTGTTGACCAGCAAGGAGTATGAAATCGAGCTCAAGCTCAAGCCTGGCGAGTGCCTGATATTTGACAATTGGCGTGTTCTGCATGGCCGCATTGGTTTCAATGGTAACCGTCGCATGTGTGGAGCATACGTCAATAGAGACGATTACATTTCAAGGGTCCGCTTGTTGAACCTGGGCCGTGAGGCCGTGATTCGAGCATTGTAATGAAAATCGCACTAGGAAAGAAAAATGAAATATAAAAAAAGAAGCAAGACATTTACACATATTTATATATATAAATAAATTTCTATGAACCATAACGGTTTGAATAACGTCAAATAGTTTTAGCGACAACCAGGCAGGTACACACAAAAATTCAAAAATTTAAAACCCTCGTCCATGTACCAACAACACAAATATAGACATTATACGTGAAAACCAAAATGATAAGATAGTGTAGGTGACGGTAAACTGTTAAAAACCTTAATTATGGGTTTGAAACTTTGGAATATCAATGCAATCATCAGGTAAGTTATCATATAGGTGTGACACAAAACCCCAAGACTTGGAGACTTGGAGACATGGTATTATTTCATGCCTGCGAATAGTGATATACCTAATACTGAAAAATAGGACTAAAAAAAAGTATCAAGAAATCAATTCAAGAAAAAAAGCCTTAAATATTTGTATTATATCTAAAGTAACTAGATAGTCCAAGTCGTATAGTGATTGGATAACATCGATCCAAAGTCAACCCCATGAAAACAATAAATACAGTTTACTTTTAAACAAAGCTATACCAAATTTTTAACCACAAAAACCAAGACCTAGTTTTATTTCAGTTTGCTTTTGTAGTATGGTTTTGTTATTTTGGTTTTCTTGAGAGGTCTTGGTATTGTACAATACTAGGATCTTACATCAAGAAAGCTACCGCAATAAAATAATAATAATTTCAATTGACTCCACTATATACACTTTTATGGATTGACCATTCAATTATTAATGTTTTTTCTGGTCTTCTTCTTTAACAAAACAAAGGGGTGGCTTTTTGAATTGAATCGAAACTTTCCATGTCGAGTACCCATATTTTTATATATATATAACATTTAGTTCAATCCAATACGTTGTATTATCACACCCAAATACTAAATATGTCACTATTGTATAAAATCTAGACCTCTTTGATGGTGATATATATCAAACTTGAATGTATTTCATGTTGGTGGGTTCTTGATATATTTCGGCTTGATAGTAGAAGACTAAACATTTATTATAATCATGTATTCATCATAAAACAGGGGACATTAAAGTATTGCAAGAAAAGGAAAAAAGATGAAATAGAAGTTCTAATAAACTAATATCATATCCACAATTATACAGTGAACTGAGATGAATTGTAATGTTATCTATTATTTCATTTCAAAATAGTGTAAATATATGATAGACATAACGGTTAGATGTAAACTAATTAAAACAAGAATAGTGCAATTTGAAATCAGTTATTTATATTTCTATTACCTGTCTTTCTAGTATAATAATATATATGTATTGCAACAGACTATTTTGATTTTTGATATTGCGGGCCACTCTTGTGGAAGCTAACCAGAAGGTCCAACTCCATTTTGAAAATTACAAATTATACATGTGTGCATTGTACTTTTTAGATCTAGAAGACATGGGGTAACATAATTTAATATACTGAATACAATTAGTATAATTTATTTGGTTTCATATGGTTTTTTTGTGGGTATATAGTTGCGCGTTAAGAAAGAAAGCACTTGTATCCCATGGATTTAGATGCATAGTTGTGAGTTGTATCACAAAACCAACAATAACCCTACAAAGTGTAGATACAGTTTAATAATGCTTAAGTCAAAGTATGGGCATATTTTGTATATCAAAATCAAAACGACTGTACTCACCTTCATCAACTTTCAATTACTCTTTAAACTAGCTTAGCATAAATATTAAATTATAGCCAAGATATCTTTTATTCAACACTTGAGTACGTTGTAAGGATACTGCTTTTATCTATTTTGTGTTGGCATATACTGTACATCTATATGGTTCTTTGTGTTCTAGGATATTCAAAGAATACATAACACACAAAACATAATAAATCCACAACACAAACAGTACACAATGAATATACAGTTTGTAGTAGTGTTGATACATTGTTTATATACGTTCAAGTATATACCTATAATACTTTGAATAGCTATATGGCAGTTTATAACATATCTCGAGACCAACGTTGACAAAATTCCTGGCAAAGTATACAACCCATTCTATTACATGCTATATCAATATGCATATTACCATGCACACTCTTTTTGTTCTTACATTCTGAATTTTGAAAAAAGCGTCATAGAAACGAGTTGACTTTTTTTTGATTTTGATTTTGATTTTGTATTCAGGGAAGATCAAAATATTGGACATCAGAAGATGGCCATTAGCAAAAGAGAAACAGAATGATGGTATATTAATATGATTTTATTTTAATATATTTTATTTTGGTCATTGGAGAAATATTCACGTTCATTTCTATGACGAAATTGAAAAAAAAAAAAATCAATGTGTACATTGAGTTAAATTAGAATGCAATCAGGTCCACGGCCACACTTACCTTCAATCTTCCAAAGTGTATATAAGATATAAGAATATATAAGTGAATTCAATCTGTGAATGATACTCAAGTAGAGAAGTAAAGTAATTCAAAAATATAAAGAAGAAAAAAAAATGAAAAAAAATATAAAAAAAACTTTTTGGATTTCAATGTAAAGTTCTCTAGTAGTAGCAAGCTCGAGGTTCGAGACAAGTGGATATTACTCAGGAGCATAACTTGATGTGAGAATATTATTGTTAATTTTTTACTATTATTGTTAATTTTTACTATTATTATCATTATTATTATTATTATTATTTTCAACCGGATAAAATCCTTATTTGTTTTCAGGTTTATCCTATTGTTGATACTGTGCAAGTGATATTTCCAAGCCCTTCCATTTGTGAAGCGGGGACTTTGGTAGATGCGGTATCAGTTGACGGCGCTGTTCCTAAACCAAAATTCCAAATTAAAAAGGACAAACTCAAGCATAAAAGGGCTCTCTTTCCAAAAGAATAAAAATAGAAACGAACTTGTGAGAAAATTAACTTTGACATGTTTATTATTATTTCATTTTCAGTTAGCCTTATATTTCCAAATGAATTAAAATTCATTTTAAATGTCCATGTATATATTCATATATGTTTATTTTGTTATCCTCCTCTAGTGGATGAGAGTTAGTAGTTTCAATATTTTCTATACACGAATTTATATGTGTATGATGATTATTTTTATTTTTGTTTCTGACTCTTTTCGGTGTTTTTGTGAAACCTTAAACAGTGAAATATATTCTGAGTAGCACTAAGCATATTCTTCTTACTGACATGTACAGTTGATTTATCAAAAGAACAAAAAGGTTTACAAAACAACGTCAAGAGAAACATTTTTATTCAAAGATTAAATGAAACTTTTATTTCTTTATTTTTGATTCAAATGTACTCAACGATAAATATCCATCCATACCATAAAGAAAATAAAATAAAATAAAATATTCGATTCGTCTTGTTTTGTTTTTCTTTCAAGGGTTTGTTTTGCGCATAGTTAAAACCAAACAAGGATCAACCTTTACTATAAAGTAAGAATTATAATTTTCATGTAGACAAAACAAGTAAACAGGGCAAAACGTAAAACAGGTTAAAGGTAAAAGGTAAAACAGGTTAAAGGTAAAAGGTAAAACAGGGAAAACAGGGGTAGAAACAAAAATAATACGTCTCTGGATCTGAAATACATACTTTCTCTTTTTAATGGCGTTGTATTATGTTCATTTTGATTTGTTTCCTTAGCCCCAAGACAAACAAACAACTACTGCTTCTACTTCTACTACGCCTCTCTTCGAAGGTTCGTTGCGGTTATTCAGGGCGGGTTTCATAGATCACTCTCTATTACTCCTAATTGACAACTGAGAAAAGATCGCGGGTGAGTTGCTTGAAGTCAACCACGACGAACAGAGGAGGGATCCCACTCCCACCTTTTACGACTGGCTCAACTATAATATATACGACTGACTCAACTATAGTACCCATCTACTTCATCAACGAGGCTCGAAGAATAAACAAAGTCTCAATGACCAAAATGTAACTTTGAAAAAAAAAAAACAAGCATTGATGTGTATACATGGCTTAACTTGAATGTTATGATGATCACTTATTACTATTTCTTCTTTTTAGTAGTTTTTCTTGGGTTCTATGCTCTAGGCTGGTTGTGTTTTGGTGATTTTTTGGGGCTGTTATATGGCATTTCCCACTCACTCTTGATTCTTGAGCTAATTCCCGTTGATCTCATCAACCTTGTTTGTGCAAAATGGCTCAGTGTCCATATAAGCTTTTTAAGATATCAATGCTTATATTTTGAGATTCCTTCTTTTTTCCAGTTACAACCAAATTCAATCTATGACGTTCTTGCTGGCAGAGATATCTTTACAAACTGCCCAGGTTTCCAATGGTATATTAATACGGTTTATCTCATGCTTAGTTCTTTGTAAATGACTTGACAAAACACAAAAATTAATTATCAATTATCAGTTTTCAATTTCATCGTATTCATGCCCATGGAAATGGATTATTGATGTCCGAAAGAACCCAAACAGGTACAAGTAGGACATCGTATGGCTGATAATATGATTTTATAATATATATTCCTAGACCTACAGTACTTACTGCTGTCGCCGACGTCTTTACACACCCAAAGGTAGTGTAAGTTACCGCCTTGTAGCTTAGTTTGTTTCTTTAATAGGAAGTTATCAGGTTTGGATTTGATGCAGTACAAAAAAATAACACTTAATTGGCATATATGATAAAATAAATGTACTCAGGTTTTTCTCAAAGTTTCAGTAGTTTAATATTAAAATTATATCTATGTAAATCAACATGGCATGAACTAAAAACAAATGTAGGACCTATCTGACACTCGGTATTCCTAGTAATCTAAAATCACTCCAACCGAGTTCTTAAAAAGTCCCCTCCAAAAAAAACAAAATTCAATTGTGATTTCTTCTAGACACTATGGGAAAACACCAAGAACAATCTCTAAAAATTATAGAAACCCTTTTAGCATATTATAACAATACAACTTAAACGGCCAGTTTATATATATAAATATATAAAACTTGATTGGACTAGTTTATATAAACACAGTGACGTGGTTTTTGAAGGAAGAGAAAAGAAAAAGTCAAAGCCTACAATAAGGGAGATTAATAAAAAAAAAAAAAAAGTTGAGACAAACGTTAGTACTGGAATATACGCTGCTTGTACTGAGATGTTCTATTAATTGTGTAAACCCTAGTAAGAAAACGCTTAAGCCCGGGTAATTAACACTATACGAAATGGTCATAGTGGAAAAGTAAATCAGTATGAAAAAAAATCTGGGGTAAAAAGGAAAATAAATAAAATAAATAAAAAGTTCACATAAAAATCTCTTGCGCATTAATTTTTATTCCGTTTATTCTGGCTGACTCATGGCTGACACCCCAGACGGCGCGGCGAAGAAAGTAAAACAATTTTCAATCGTTGAGGCTGATTGGACGATTGAACCAAGAAACGGAAATAAACCAAAGTCTTCAGATATTCCTTATTGTAAATATTTGTATTATAAATTTTTTTACAACTTTCTTAATATCTCTCAGTTTTAATGCTGGTACTTCCATGTTATATCTGCGGTTTGAGGCCATTTTTTACTGGTTCAGGTAGTCGGGTTCTGGGGGCCTGATTCTCATTATACGTCACATGGCCAATACACCCCCATTAAAAAAAAAAAAAAATGAAAAAAAATGAAAAAAATCCTGCCTAGCAGCGTGATGCTTTCCTGTCTTGTCAACTTTCATACTAATGGAGAAGTATATACTCACATGTTCACACACACACACACAACACCCCCTATCATAAAAATAAAATAAAAATATAAACATTTAACAAGGAACAAACGAAACCAACGGCAGCAGCAACAGCGACGGCGGCGGTGGCAGCATCGGCGGCGGTGGTGGCCAACTTCAAAAAACGGAAAGTTCAATCAGTGTTTAAAAAGGAAAAAATGGCCAAATCCGGGGTAACAAGCAGCAGCGCACGTAACAAGAAAAATAAAATGACACTCACCACCACCACCATTAAATTTATTTATTTATTTATTTATTTATCAATTTTTTTATACCACCACACCAAAAACAAATACCACCCTCCACCAGTAGAAGATGGGAGTCCTAGCCGCCATCAAAGTTGAGCCTTTGCCATCGTGTCTATTTTTTTTTATCATCCTCATCATTAATACTAGAAAAACCTTCAAGTAATAAAAAAAAAGACAGAAATGTTTTATTTATTTATTTATTTATTTTAAATCGTTCGTATAATTTTTAATAAATGCGCAACGATATTGCTTGCTCCTATGCCATGTATTTTTTGTCCCCGTACCCTGGACATATATTTATGCTATATTTTTCCTTTTCCACTAGTAAAAATGATGAATTTACTTTTAATTTTTATTTTTTTTTATTAAACTTTTTTCGTCTTTTGTATATTGTAAATTTTAATTTTTTTTATATTTTTAATTTTTTTATTATTTTATTTTATTTTATTTTATTTTTATTTTTTCCAACCGCTCGATATTATTCCTTTCTTCTATTCCTTCTCTTTTAACAAGAGCTTCCTCCATTTATTTATTGGCTTCTTCCTTCCATTGAATTCAAATCTCTGCTGAAATTTCTATTCCTTTCTTCTCTATCCTTACTCTCTCACCTCATTGTATTCCCTTTTTTTTTTTTTTCCCTCTTACTAGTAATTTTTTTATTTCGTTTTAGTGGGCGCACCTCCATTATTATTATTCGGTTCGGACTCTTTTGAGGTCCCCAACATTTTTCATTACTCATTCTCATCCTTATCCTTCTTCTTTCTCCTTTCAATCCATCCCTATCGCCCTTCATGACCATGGATCCTAAGCCTGCTTCTTCACAACAGGCCAAGAAACCGTTGCAGCATCAGCAACAGCAACAACTTCCTCCGCCTGTTGCCCCAGGAATGCCACAGCCAACCCAACAAATACCGCCAAAATCTTCTGTCATCAAAACTGACAAGCCCCGGCCTCACGTTTGCATCACCTGTACCCGTTCCTTTGCTCGTCTAGAACATCTAAAGCGTCACGAACGTTCTCACACCAAGGAAAAGCCTTTCCAATGTCCTGTGTGTGAACGATGCTTTGCTCGTCGCGATCTTTTGCTAAGACACAAACAAAAGTTGCATGCCTCGTTCCCTGAGACTCCCAGAGTTCGCGCTACCGCTAAAAGGAAATCGGTCTCTGTAGCAAAGTCCACTGCCAACAAAGCTGCTGCTGCTGCCGCCGCCGCTGCTAACGCTTCAGCAAACCAAAATGGCTCTTCAACGTCCAAACCATCGCCTGGAAACTCTGAATCCATTGTTCAACAAAGCCCATTACCTCATCCAACAGCCATGTCCCCACCTGGAATTCTCCATACTGGTATCCCTTCTTCGCGTCAAGATTTGGTATGTATTCTTGAATACTTTCTTGCTTCTACTTCTCCTTCGTTCACTTTTAGCTTTGTGAAGCACTTGTTGCTGTCGAATTTTTCTTTTTTCCCTTTTTCTTTTGGGGCACACTGACCACCACACAAGCGGCGTGATGGTACACCTACCAGAATTTTCTTTTAACAAAAAACTAAACTAACCCTACCTAGACACATAACGGTGATGACTTGATTCAATTCCCTGGGGGAAATCCTGCGGACCATGATTTCTACGGAAACTCGGAGCAGGCTCGAATCGCTCGCGCCAGAAGAATGCGCCCTGCTTCTTTCTCTGCAGCCTCGTCTACTTCTTACTCGACTTACAAAGATATCGCTCTTATGGATGCCTCGCTTCCTCCAACTGGCCCTGCTCAGGTTGGCTTTGCTACTCCCCAGCTTATGCCTACCAGTCTTAACGATGTGGACATTCAAATCGAAGATTTGTTCAACTCCAATGATCCACTTTTCATTAATCCACAGCTCTTAGATCCATCCTTTGAGAATAACTTTTTCATGACCCAACCCAATAACTTCACCTCAGTTACATCCGACCCTTTCAAGTCAAGCAGCTCCACTACTGTGGATACCTCCACCCGCAATGACAGCATTCAGAGCAGCACAATCCATTCTCTCCAAAGCTTCGATGATCCTTTAAGCCCTGGAATGAAACCAGCCATCAACGAGGACATGCCATGGGTGAATCACATTAAACACGAAGGCCCTGACCCCCTTCAACTCAATTCCTCTGTTTTACAAACAAACTCTCCTACAAGGATCTTGGAGAATCTCACCGCACCTATATCTGGCTACCAAAACTCCAGACCCTCAAATCACACTACTCCTCACCCCCAGCATACCATTTCTCCAGGTGGCTACCCCAATGTGACTAGTTCCATGTCTCCTTCTTTCCCCGAACCTCTACAAGCGGACCTATTCAACTACAATTCAAACTCGCAGAATATATCAAATGAGCTTGATTTCAGCAATGGCTTCTGGGATCAGGAGAATAATATTTCCATGCGTAGCCAAACCCCTAGCTTGTTTGGCAATAATTATGAAAAACCTGCCCCGCGCAACATGAACCCATCCATCCTAACTGAATCTCAAATGGCTGCTTCCGAAACCAATGGCAACTCTAACCCCTCTTCATACGTTATCACCCCACGCCTTCGGTTACACATTTTGACTACTCTGTCCACACCTACCCCATTCACTTCCAATCAGCATCCTCATCTTCCTTCCACCCCGGAGCTCCAGCTTTATATTGATGCCTACATTTCTCACTTTGCTCCTCATTTACCTTTCCTCCATCACAAGTTAGAGTTTACACTAGAAAACGCGCCTTTGGCCCTTAGCATGGCTGCCATTGGAGCTCTGTATTTGTCTGAGCGATCTCACTCGGCTAGCATTTTTGAAATCTCTCGCTGTTGTGTACATGTATATCTGGAATCACGCCGTGAACGAAAGCTTGATCAAACTATTGATTATGAAGTTACTCCCCTGTGGCTGGTTCAGGCTTTGCTTCTTGGTGTTGTGTACGGTCTATTCAACGAAGAGCCCTTGGCAAACGAGATTGCTGTTGCACAAGCCAATGCCGTGATTTCGTTGGCTAAGTCGGCTGGACTGCATTTACCACCTAGGACTTTTATTTCCGTTCCTGATCCTAATACATCTTCTGTGGAAGAAAAGTGGCAATATTTTGTTGTTGTTCAAGAACGTATTCGAACTATGCATGTCGTTCACATCATATCTTGTCTATTGGCTACTGGGTACAACGTCATTTCCACATTGAAAAATGAGGATATACGTTGCGGTTCTCCATGTGATGAGAACTTATGGGCAGCCTCTTCTGCACAAGAGTGGTGGACGGTTCTGCAAAATAAGGAGTCAGATGGATCTCTCGGAAATGCTGTTGAAGGACCAGACTTTTTGGACTGTCTCCAACGTTTGCTTACTGGCAACACATTAGTTGGCGAGATTCCTCAGTTTGCGCTGCTCACTTTGATTTACGCCATTCATCGCGAGATTCATGAACGCCGCATTGAGTACGACCATAGAGGAGTACGTCAGTCTCCGCAATCAACGTCTCCATTCACTACCGATGATCAACCCTACATTAAACTGGAGGACAACAACGAGCCAAGCAGTATCCATAGTGACCAAGGTAGCGATACTATTGTTGCATCTTTGGAGTCGCCTGGAGAAAGCAGTGACACCAAATGGCTTGATCAAGAAAAGCGACGAGTGGAGGCTATTTTACGAGCATGGGAAACCACATGGTCACTTTCACCCCATGCTTCGCTTATTCCACGATCTCAAGAAGGTTCATTAATGTCAGATTCTATTCCAATGTCGTCACTTGCTCACGTCCGCTTGTATCTTGATCTGAGAAAGACTAAAGAATGCTTTTGGAAGCGAGACTTTGTGGGCATGGGCCGGGAAATGGACATGCTGTCAACGCCTGTGTTGTATGAAGTACAATCAGGAACTCGCAAGCAGTTTAATGCGTTGTTAGAAGCAGCATCATATGCGGCTGACACTATTTCGCTATGGGAAAAGCATTCTTCGAGATGGACGTTACAAGCCACGGCAAGTCAAACTTTTGTACACAACATATTAGCACTTTTTGACTGTGGTCTGATTGTATCTGAATTTTTCCACCGTCTAGAAAAGCGGGCCTCGACTACTTGGCACGAGGATGAAAAACAACTTGTTTCACGTTTGCGCAAAATTTTCTTCAGAGTTTTCGATGTTTTATCATCTCGAGCTGATGCTGACGTTCTGCATAATCAGCAGCAGCGATGTGGCCAAGCTCAAGATCTTTCACCTTACTTTGACAGCCCAAATAGCAACCACTTAACCCGAAATGCCCGGAATGATTCTATAGCCAGCAATATGGATCCTGACTCCTCTGGGGGCGATTTTGGATTTCCACAAAAGGATCTACAACTCCCATTGAGCTTAATGTCTCTTAGTGCCGTTTCACGAATTTTGTCCACCATTTATATTTGGCCGTTTGCTCTTATAATGTCACAAGCTTTGCAAGCTCGAATGGGCCAAATCAAAGCTGACAAGGAGAATAATCTGAGTCATTTCAACTCCAATACTACTTCCAACAACAATATGACTTATGGTATGCATGCATAGGGGAAAAACCACACTCTACAAACAATATCACAAAATACAACTACTACAAATCGGGGGAATTTGAAAATAACGAAATGTTATTTTTTCTTTTCCAAATATTGTTATTGGAAATTCACAATCTTTTTCCATCTTGAGTAATAACTATATACATAAATGCTTATTTGGGATGATCATTTTGACATGGCTTTTGCTCTATTTTTGGTGAGAGTTTAAAAAAGTCATGAAAGAAATGAATTTATGACCATATGATTTTTTTTTATTTTTTTTATTATTTTATTTTAAAAAATGGAGTTAAGATGATATTTGAATAAAAGTATTATAATGCTATTTTGTTAATTAACTTGCTTAATATGCTTTGAAAAAAACTGAATGTTTGTTGACATAAATAGACCAAGTGAAACTTGTAGATCCCTTCACATCCCTGACATTGAGGGCATATACACATCAAGGTTCAATTATGACGTTATGCTTATCGAAAATAAACGGAACAATTGAAACTTCAAATTTTAGGTTCTAATAATGGTTAAATATAGATGAAAAAAACTAAAATAAAAAATAAAAGGGATGGATGAGTATATCTGGTGACAGAGATAGTAATGCCAACAGTTTTTCAGGTTATACAAAAAAGTTAGATAGGACCAGCAGGTACCGTATTTTTGTTGTTGTTCCAGATTGAATATGGAGTGTGTTTAATAGTGGTATTTGGTAGAGTAACTTTGGGAAATTTCATTGTAATAGAATCTCCTATAACATTTGGGTCTGCTGACATAATGGATCTAGAAAAACCCTAGAGATAGTTTTTGACACACAATTTTGAATATTGAACTAGAAACATCGGAATCACTTTATATATTAAAAGGATCTGTCTTTCACTCAAGCATTTTATTCTTTTTTACGAAACTCCATATTGATTCTTATTATCATTGCCCAGAAAAAAACGATCTTTAGCAGTCCAGCATTTTCAAAACCCATATAAACAATCAAGAATCAACATAAATTTCACTCGACAATTACCCCACCCTCCTCCTCCAACAATGCCCATCAATGATTCCAATACACCAGCCCATAATTCAAACATTGACCAACCATCAAATGATCCTATTTTCAATCTCAAACGACTTGAAGCCAATCTTGAAGTCAATACTGAACTAGTTAAAAGACTAGACCGGCTTTTAAAAGCTCTCAAAGATCCACAACTAGAATCGCCTTCCAAGTATCTAGGCGACATTGATCTATGTCTTGAAATCTCACAAACTGCGGACAACAACGACAATTCACAAAGCCGGTCTTTGTTAAGTAGTGTTGCACCTCCGTATAACGATATGATTGAAAATATAGTTGAGCAGAGCATGAGTCAAGCTGCAAGTGAGGAGGAGCAGGATTTAAAGAAACAAGAAACGCTGTTTGTGCGGTTGTTGGAGGGTCATTTTGAAAGACTAGAAGGACTAAAGAGGGCCGATATAGAGGAGTATAAGCAATTGAAGGGAGAAAGTGGTGAACGTGAGATGGACACTAGTGAGGAAAAGGCAGAGCCTGTTGAAACTTCGAAGACTACCAAAGCTAATAAATCAATCACGCTCAATAAACCTAAAAGTGATAGTGTTAATAATGCTACATCATTTGAATCCAGTGAATCCGTGCAACCTTCTAATGCTAGCCTTGAATCTGACCAACAAGCACACACACTGACCCAAACACCAGACAAAGATACATCATCAACACCCCATACTACTACCCAGATATCCCCCGCTACCCTCCAATTTGGTTCAATCCCCATTGGCCACTACATCTCAGCCCGTGACTTTTTAAGAACCCACCCTTGGATGTTAACAGATCCAAACCACCATGACCAACTTTTAATTGAAGCATTTGAAATGGAACTGGGCCAAAACTCTGAGGCCATGAAGCGATTAGTTCACAACGCTTTGTTGCTGCAGTATTGTGTTCAAATAAGTATGTCGACGACGACTACTAGTGGTGGTGGTGATCAGGATGATGATGATAAAATGGGATTGTTTTTTAAGCGCCTAGGTGACACCACGCATCCAGCTTATAAGGCATTTATGAAGGAAGTTGAGTGGATGACAGATCGAGTATCTTTGCAATGTAAAGATGGATTAAAAGGAGAGTTAGAGTGAGTTTAAATATGAATCTATTTCTTTCCAAGTTAGATAATAGATAATAGAAAGAAAGAAAAAGATAGTCTTGTTCATAATATAATAACTACACAGGATTTAGTTGATCAATCAGATGGTTCTTTTGTGAATTTGGTTATATTTTAGTTGTTTTGATTCTTTTTAATAACCATAATTGTGATGCACTCTACTTTAACACGATGAATCGTCTTTGTAATATTTGAAGAAACAAGACACTTTGTTATAAAGAATATTTCAACTTACAGATATATTCATATTCAAAGCATAAATTGATCCCAGATCAAGATTGACAAATTAATTAAGTTGAACTGTAATTTATAGTAAATAAACCATCAATTGTATAAAATATTAAAATTCATACTTAAAACAAGAAAAGAGACTAAAACCATTTTGAGCACCGGCTTGAATATTGACTTGATTAAAATTATTCAATATTGTTAAAAGTGCTTTTCTAATTTCGAAACACATGTATTTTCAATCTTTGATATACCAGGTTTCTACGACGATTTCGCGCTAATAAAAACATGGCCAAATAGTAGTTGAGCTACATATAAAACTCATTTCACAGTGCATTTTCTTAATAACTTAAATATCATGCTTAATTATATACTGCATCACACCCAGGTTCCTTCAAGCCAGGTTCAAACTATGGGGGTATATCATAATGATGTAAATATTACAAAAATTAAATATAGTGAGACAACCAAATTGTTTGTACAAAAAAATTCAAATTTAAATGAAGAGAATGTAAATAAGTTTAAAAGTAATAAGGTGCAAAGACTAAATTGATAACTGAATTTCAAGAAAATCTTTCTATTTAGAAAGTAGATTTTAAAAGTTGCAAGGCAGACTGCAAATTGCTTATAGTAAATAATGGATTGATAGAGATAAATTAAAGATACAACAAAAAGTAAGGAATATTAATTGAATATAAACGAAGGTTATGCAAAATAAAGAAAAAAAATAAAGAATGAACTGGAAGCAAAAGTTATATCACAAAGATGTGTAAGCATTAGTTAATATAGCCTTCCCACACCATATTGGCATGATTCTCATCACAGCTCCAATCCAAGCCTTTGCCATTAGCATAGGACTGCACGCGCTGTTTTCCTTCCTGCCATCTTCTCAATTCGTCTTCCAATTCACTTAACCGGGTTTCAGCATTAGTTGCTGGGATGTTGGCAAACAGTCCACCAATAACACCAACGAATGGGCCCAATGAATTCATAGTTTGTGCTGCATTACGGGCTGATGAGATTCTGCCCTTTTCTTGAGAGATTTCGTATTCGCATTTGAGAACACGGCCATCTAAATATCTCAGCCATGTGGTCAGGGAGACATTTCCTTGAGGAACGGCAGGCGTATTGACTCTAGGCATGTTGTTTGAATATCTAGAGTATGAGATTGAATAAATTGAAAATAGTAGTGTATTAAAAGTTGATTATAGTATTAGAAGTGGGGTTTTTTGCAATTGTTAAATAGTTGCAATTTTGAAATGGAAAGCATTACCATCGGTATTTATAGTTTTTGAATCGATATATGTTCTACCATCAATTTTCTTAACTGGATAAAATGCATTATTGTGGTATTTACTTTGACCCTATCCCACTTATCCCTCTCAATCGCATACATAATAATAAAACAATAGTCATAATGAGAATTTTTATAAGAACATAATTCACTAGATTAAAACGACAGATCTAAAAATCAAAGGTCCCGAGACTTGTACAGTGACACGAATTTGGACCAAAATTCTGATGCTGACTCCCAATCTTCCAAGATGGTCGTACTCAGCTATCTAGATATCATTGGCCTGGAGTTTGATCAATTGTTAATGACTGATTTATACCAAAAATGATTGTTAACTTATTAAAATTGTCTGTGCTTGTTTAACATAAAATGCCTCTTTCATATGAAACTCAAAAAGCCAATAAAAGAAAAAAAAATCATTTCAAGTTTGGGCTTTCAGATTGGGTTTTCAACGGGTTGATTAGCCGGGACTCAATCACATTAAAGCATTTAAATCAAAAAATAAGGATAGACCAATTAACTAGTAGAGAACATGAGCTTTTATCTAGGTGAGTCATCTTAATTTGTAGTTTAAAACAAATATAGGCCAATATCAAGATAACTAAACATATACCACGTTTATTTTTCGAATCTTGAGCTTTCTATTGGGAAAATATCAAGGAAATCACATCACTTTTGATAACTGGCCATTATTGTGCTATCAACTTTAAGGATGCGTTACCTAAACCGTAATGAATTTTAAAAATAATCAGATTTTATCAATATATCAAATCATATAAACCATTTGAATGAGATTAGGAGATAAAGTCCAACTTTGTGGGAATTCAATTTGTCTCGACATTTGAAACCTGGATCACAAACGTTTTGATACAGCCGTACATCATGTGATTTACCCTGCCACTCAAACACCCAACTCAAGATCAAGAAAAAAAATATTCAAACATTTTTTTTTTTTTTTTCCCATTTTGAAGATCCAAATTTTGTTTGTGAGAAGTAAATTTTTCATTTTTCATTCTTCCTAGTAGCTACACAACTAATCGACATTTGCTGTACTTAACCGTCGACCAGTACCATATCAGCAAGTTAGCAGCTTTAGGTGGACATAGATACCCATATATACATATTTAAAATGGCTTTGATTCTGACGGAGACCTCAGCAGGTTATGCCTTGCTGAAGGCTAAGGATAAGAAAATTTACAAATCATCCAGTTTAATAGAAGATTTATCAACCTCAGACAAAGTTGCTGAGCAATTCAAGGTCAAGGCATTTTCAAAGTTTGAGTCTGCTGCTTCGGCTTTGGAGGAAGTGAACTCAGTTATCGAGGGCAAGGTGTCGGACAAGTTGGCCAACCTTTTGAGTGAAGTTAAAGCTGACAAGAAAACTGCATTGGTCGTAGCTGATCCTAAGCTTGGAAATGCCATCAACAAAATCCCTGATTTGGGACTTACTGTTGTGTCAGACTCGGCTAGTCTTGACTTGTTCAGAGCAATCAGAGAGCACCTGCCATCGTTACTACCTGGACTCACTGAAAAGGATCTTTCGACCATGTCCCTTGGTCTTGCACACTCTCTGGGCCGACACAAGCTCAAGTTCTCACCTGATAAAGTTGATACCATGATTATTCAGGCCATTGCATTACTGGATGACCTGGACAAGGATTTAAATACATATGCCATGAGAATCAAAGAATGGTATGGATGGCATTTTCCTGAAATGGGCAAGATTGTTCAAGACAATGCTGCTTATGCTCGTGTTATTAAAGTCATGGGATTCCGTACAAATGCTGCTACAACAGATTTGTCTGAGGTTCTTCCTGAAGAAATCGAGACTCAGTTGAAGGAAGCTGCTGAGATTTCTATGGGTACAGAAATCACCGAGTTTGATCTTGATAACATCAAGTCTCTTGCTGATCAGGTCATTGAGTTTGCCGATTACCGAGAACAGCTGTCTAACTACCTGAACGCCCGAATGGCTGCCATTGCTCCTAATCTTACTGCCTTGGTCGGTGAACTTGTGGGAGCTCGATTAATTGCCCATGCTGGTAGTCTGATTTCTTTAGCCAAGGCTCCAGCCTCTACTGTACAGATTCTGGGTGCTGAGAAGGCTCTTTTCCGCGCTTTAAAGACCAAGCATGATACTCCCAAGTACGGTATCATCTACCATGCATCTTTGGTAGGCCAAGCATCAGGAAAGAACAAGGGTAAAATTGCACGTATGCTTGCTGCCAAGACTTCAGTTAGTCTGAGGTATGACGCTCTTGCCGAGGACCGAGAAGATGTTGCCAGTGTAGGAATTGATGATAGAATCAAGATTGAGCGACGATTAGGAATGCTGGAGGGCCGTGACATGTCTACAACCGCAGCACGAGTTTCTGTGAATGATAAGAAGCAAGCCAAGGTTGATTTCAAAGATAACAAGGCATACAATGCAGATGCAGATACTGCTATGAATGATGCTGCAGAAGAAGTGGACTCTGACGACGAGGACTCTGATGAAGAGTTGGCTAAGAAGGAAAAGAAAGAAAAGAAGAAGGAGAAGAAGGCCAAGAAGGAAAAGAAAGAAAAGAAGGACAAGAAGAGAAAGAGAGATGACGAAGATGGAGATGAAGACAAGAAATCAAAGAAAGAAAAGAAGGATAAGAAAAAGAAGAAGAGCAAAGATTAATAGATGGGCTTCAAGCGGAGATGGGGGATTTTTTTATTTTATTATTTTGTATATTTATACAACAGATTATAGTGTTTATTGATTCATTGATTGTTTTTGTTTGTTAATTCTTATTTTGTATCGTTTGTTCCTCAAGTATCCTAATTGACATTATCTCGTTCTTGTAAAATCTTTAAAGCAAGTGCTTCATTGTCAACGGCAACTTTACCATGATCCCAGTCAATCAAAATAGGTACCTTATTTGACTCTTTACTATCGGTAGCTGCAGCAGCAGTCTCCTCACTGGCTACAGGTTTAGATGGTGGAGGAGCCGAAGGGAATCCTTTGCAATGCTCAATGATACGCAATTGTTCAGGAGTTGGCTTATTGTCAGTGATTTCGACGTTGAACTTGGAATGAGACTGGGCGGGATACTTTGAGCGAATATGGGCTGCTAAAGATTTAGAAATGGCAGACCCGGGAGCATGACTAACATTACGGGAAAAAGTTAGCTTGGGCTTGGATGAACAAAACAATAAATACTTTATCAATTGGACTTACAAGAGAGTGATTGAACCTCTAAGATTTTGAAAAGATCGTAACATTATAGATATACTAGTAGTTTGATTGTTTGAAAAAATTGGTTGTGGGGTGAAGAAAGAAGAATTCAAAAAGTGGCGTTGGAGAGAAAGCAATCAAGTTGGAGCAAGTAAGAAAAAAATCATAATGTTATTATGCTAGCAGAAGTTGTAGAACTTTGTGGGTGTTTCTAGAAATTTGGTAGAAAAAAACGCAACCCTGCAAGGGTCCATAAACAGAAAGTGAAAAAAAGTAAAATAAAAAAATAAAAAAATAAAAAAAATATACAATATCAAAACCCATGAAATATTGTCTAAACAACTTAAAATCTATTATACTAGATAATTCAGTCGCCATTGAATATATTTATATTTACTCAAAATTCAAATTAAAAAAAATAAGGAATCATAAAAAAGTTAAGAGAATGTTGAATGGAGGTGCTGTGTTGACTGATGGTTTTGGTAACCTGCCTCAACTTACCAGTATCACAAAACATTTAAACGGTCTTTCCACGCAATTACAAGAAAATAGACAAGACATGATCATACTACAAATGGTAGCAGATCAAGTGCTAAAGCAAGAGCAGGGCACAATAGGGCATTTGGCTCAAACTGTGCTATCTCACCAAAGAGTAGATAGTGAGGACTATGAAATTGATCACGCCAATCAAGCCGCTGAAGTTTATGATGATGATGATGAGTGGCTGGAAGTTAGTGATGATGATGAGGACGATAATGACAGCACTTGCAATAGTCCTCTGCTACTACAATCTTTACCAGTAGATACTGCAAGTGAAAATCTGGAACTGAGAATTGAGCTACAACGGATGAAGGCCATTGAGGAACAAATGATTGACCTTATAAGTAAATTCAACTCAACAGCCGATAAGTCTCGGATTGGTTCCAAAAATTACCTAAATAATCATGCGATTGTATCCAAATCTCTAATCGAATCTTATGAAACAAAGGTCCTCTTAGAAAAAAGAACACAAGATATATTAAGCGATAACAAAGCTTTCATGATTGAAGAGTTGAAAAACTTGAAATTGATTGTACAACAGTCAAGTATATTAATTGGCAATGATATTAGACACAACCATCGAAAAAGACACCCAAATGAAGGTCCATCAATCCTTAAGTTTACAAACTTGAAAGAAAACCAATGAGAATAAAAAGAAAAATTCAATAATAATAATAACAATAATACACATCATTATACCCGAAAAAATAGTTCATGTTCAATTGTCATTTCAGAAAAAAAAAGGATAAAGCAAATAACAAGGTCTAATAATATAAAGAAGAAAGAAAGAAAAGGGAAAAAATAAAAAAGATGAAACAGATGAAAGTAAAATCATTGCAAATCGTTATACAATTCCAAAATTCGCTTATTATCATCAAGCGCACATTGTACCGACTTATCGAGCGTGCTCCAGCACTCGCCCATGAAGAGTCTTAGGTACTCCCCGTCTTCAGCATCGGCACGAGTACCGTCTGCATAATAGAGCGGTGGACGAGACTCAAGATACCTATCCAGCGACGTTTTATAATGCGACCCTAAAGCACTTAGATTTTCGTTGATAGCTAAGTTACGACGTAACCTGTGTTTGAGCTGTGAAAATGGTAACTGTAAGTTACAAGATTTTGAAACCATGGCCATTGTGACAGTCTCTGGAAAATTCGAAAATGTGGTAGCAAGAGAAGTAGAAGCTGGAGATGAAGACAATGACGACGATGATGAATAAGTGGCAACAGGCAACTTTGAGTTCGTAAGTTGCGAAGGGTCAAGTGGGTTAAGGCCTGTTTTTTTCCAGGCAGACATTACATCATTAAAAGTTGTGGACCGGAAACGTGTAGAGTTTAAAATGGCTAAGAATTTGTCCTTGGAAATTCCAGAATCTTTTGATACCACATCATTGCTACTCGCTTTAGACAGTGTTTGAAGTTTAGATTTAAAACTGGGAATAATGACCGAGTCCATAGGTTGAAAAACATACGAAGAATTGTGAGGGAAGAGATAAAACACAATATTGTGATCAAGAGCATATTGCAATACCTTAGATGAAAATAAGGCAGGGCAAGCATCAAGAAATATAGCGCGGTAGGACGAGGATCCAGAGACCTTACTATGAGATTCAAAAATAGTTTCTAGCCAGTGAAGAAATGATGAAGAATTTCCCCATTGATTTCTGTGCTGGTTACTTTGTTTCTTTTTGACAATTACCTGAGACGGTAAAACCGAGCCATCGCTGCAAATGGCTTCAAAGATGGAAAAGGAAATATCAGGATCTTGCGATTTGGCATCAGCCCGCTTAACACAGCCAAAGGAGTTCGAAGATGACTCAGGCTCAGTATAAAATCCAAGTTCTACTAAATTGTACACATTTTCGGAACTAGTGATATTGTATTTTGCAAATCCATCTGCGACGTCCTGGAACCACTGGTCCAGGGAAGACTTTACAAGTCCTTCTTGTTTATCCTTATTCATGGACTTGGCCATTATTTCACTGATCAGTTCGTGGCGACGCCTAAACCCAGCGGTCCACGAAATGCCCAAATCTTTTACTGGTTTCCTTTTGCCTTTTGTCATACTATCAGTGGCAGCAGCTTTGTTTCGTCGATAGTCATTTACCAGATTACAGAGAAAAGAAGAAGTGAGCATGTTACTGTATGAAAGAAAGGTCAAGAGCATATTCTCGATAATTTGTTCTTCGGCAGGACTGAGTGCCATGAGTTGAGTATGGAATTCTTGTCTTGAGCAAGCACCTTGGTACCGGCGTCGAAGAGTTTCATGTGATACGTGTACTTTTTTTGCGGCAGCTCGGATAGACAAGCTGCCGGATTTTACTAGCTCCATGCCAGCGGAAATCCGCAATTCGTAATCATTATCAGGATCAGCCTTTGCAATGGCCGGCTTTTGCTGTTTATAGTGAAATTTGCTTTGTTGTGCGGTGGTGTTTGCTCCTTTGGGTTTGCTGGTGGTAGTAGAAGGAGATGGTGGATAAGAAAGATAGTCAAGGGGATCAATTACAGATTCTTCTTCGTCAGTAGAAGGGGTATTGGAAGGTTTATCTTGAGTGAAATAAGAAGTATCAAAGAGATCTAATGCACAAAGGTCATTCGAGAAAATGTAGTTATATTCAGGAAAAGTATTAGAGAGAGCCACGTCCACGTTTAATGGGTGGGCAATTGACAAATTCTTAGGAGAGTCTGAGCTGGTATCCAAGTTAAGGTCTATGTTTAGGTCCAGGCTCATTATTAAGGGGGGTGGAAGAAGAGGGAAAGTCGGTAAAGAAATGAGAGAAGAAGGAGAAGGAGGAAAAAGGGAAAAGAAAGAAAGAAAAAAAAAAGGAAAAAGAAAGAAGGTGGAATTGAGTCCTGTATTTATAGAATCTTAATCTTAGGGGAAGGCTTGAGAAAGTTCGCTACGATGATGAATCGTAGGCCTATGATTCCTACACAGCCCAAAAATAACACAGCCAAATCAACCAGTTTAGAGGGTTCTGCAGTTAGGGCTAACACGTAAGCAAATGTGGCACTGATTATATAATTTCCGTGTGCCGAGCCTTGGCGGATCCTTAAGTGGTAGAGGTCCTTGGAGGACAACACGGAAGATACCGAAATAAGAAAACTTTCAAGATGAAACTGATTACAAGGTGGTGATTATTATCAGCAATGTGTTGAGTTTATTGGTTGAAAAAGATTGCTAAAGAGGAGCAACTTGTGGGATGAAGGTGTGATTTCATGGACGGTAAAAATTAATTAATACTTTAAGGACACCAAGACCTTGCTGTTGAAGGGTAGTCCTATATAGTGTGAAGGTTTAACATGATGATTATAAATTTATTTTGTGATATTTTGCTCTGTTTTGAGTGGTTAAAAAGTTTTTAACGGAGGGGAAGTTTGGCGCGATTTCATTTGTCCTAAAACTGACGTATAATAGCCCTAAACCTATTTTGACTCTAGTTAGGTATATTGTTTCTATTCACCCAGCCAAAACCAACGACTAAAACGGTTTTTTTGTGTTTCGTTTTGAATGTTGTGCAATCGCAACATTTCTTTTGGTTTGCCAATTTTCTTATTTACTAGAAATATGTGCAGGTGATCTGCAATGTGACGTAATAGATTGGTCTTGATACAGCAGTTAGGAGCGCCAGACACGTTCACAGCCGCCAGGAAAACTCAGCCTTAGGTGGTATAAAAATAAACATATCTATGTAAATAATGAATGAGTAATCTAATTACTAAGAAATAAGGCCAAAGCAGCAACTCAAATATGAAGAATCCAGTGAATCCCATGGAACAAAAGTGGGGGGATACTGGTGGTGGAGTTTAAAATGTGGGAGTGTTATCGTAGTGTAACATTGGTGTATAATATCGCATAGAATTCACAAAAATAAAGAAGAGCAAGGAACCAGGAACTAACCGATAAACTAATCCAATATTATAAACAGAACAAAAAAGAATTAGCTCCAGTATTTTTGCACTGACTCGACGGTTGTTCCAAAAAAAAAAATTACAGTAGAACAAAAGAAGCATGGAAGCAGCAAGTCAAAAAAAAATAGACAAGTTAATGAGTAATATGTTATTAATATATATTATATAATTGTTTATTAACCATTAGTCAGAATTCAATTATTCATACTTTCACGTGAGTTCAAACCTATGACTCGGTTAGGGTTTATCCCGTGAACTCTCGGGTCCCCAAACCCCGCTCCTTGCCCTATCCCCGGACTCGGTCGCCATCTTCCTTATTTGCGCCGGCCTTTGGTCTCCTTTTATTGGCCACTGGTCGTTTCGGAAACGTAATTTTTTCTGACCGCTGACACTAAAATTCTTTTTAATTTTTCACTCTTTTTTTTATTTCCTTCCTTCTTTCTTTCAACTTCAACAGCTTCAAAGTTAGTTCATTTGACTCAAATATATATATCTGGGCAAATCCCACCCATCCAGTTGCTGCCACAGGCCTTCCATTTTGTCTCTTTAAATACTCTAGATACACAATGAAAATCTTTTCTTCTCAGCACTGTTTTAGCTATCCCTGGGAACAGGTCTCTGCTGCCAACTGGAAAAAATACCCCAATGAAATGTCAACACACGTAGTCGCTGTTGATGTTCTGCGACGTGAGGTCGATTCATCTACAGGCGTTCTCCGCACCGAGCGTCTTATCACTTGCAAGCAAGCCATTCCTCGTTGGATTCTCGCCCTCGTCGGAGGCTCTGATGTCTCATTTGTCCGAGAAGTCTCTGAAGTCGACCCCAAGGCTAAAACCCTTACTCTGAGATCTGTCAATCTTACCATGAACAGTTTACTTTCTGTCTACGAAACCGTCGTCTACTCACCCAATCCCGAAGACCCCGAAAATAGCACGAACTTTACTCAAGAGGCCCAGATTACTGCCTATGCCTCATTTCGCCGCCTTTGTAATAAGATCGAGGACTGGAGCGTCGACCGGTTCCATCAGAACGCGTTGCTCGGTAAGCAAGGCTTTGAAAGTGTCCTTCAGAAGGTCACACAAAAGGTGCAAGAGGGTGTATTTCGGGATGACAAGATGAAACTTTAGGTTCAACCATTTCACTTTTTTTCCAACAAAAAAACCTGGCATTTCTCATGATTTTTTTACGACTATTAGTGGTTGTTTCTACTGTTTATTCTTGTTCTTGTTTTTGCTTTTTATGTACTTGACTGTTCATCTGTTGAAAAGTTTCTGGCTCATTTGATTTTCTGTTTTTTATGGTTCTGCATTTTTGTTCTCTCCATATTTTCCTTTAGAAATAGATTTAATATAATCTCGTTTATTACTATCTAATCGTAAATCCTATCTCTGGGTCTTCCTCGAGACAGTTATCTTCACCATTTTTAAGATCTGCAGTGTCATTTCCGTGAAACAGTGCTGCTAATCCGTTGTGCGGCAAGGGTTAGGTTCAAGATTGATTGGAAAAAAATTTCGACTCCAAGCTTTTTTCAAATTTTTTTCTACAAGCTTGTGGCGAGGGTGAGATCGGCTAGTTAACGACAACTCTAAGGCAGCGATTCTATTTTGCAAAGAAAATGCCATCGACAACTGAGTCTACTCTGGTGGATCCCAGCCTTAATGACTCAATATTCACTGAATCTGATGTTGACCAAGGAGACTGCGACGACCCGTCCTCTGCTGCTGATTTTGATCTGGACGCGTTGTTTAATGAACAATGCGATAGTCCACCTGATCTCTCTGCAAATGAATTTATTTTAGAGCTACCCCAGCTACCTGTCAATAAAAGACCAATGACACCGCCTAATGAGTTTGAATTGCCTTCCAAACGATCTAGAATGACACCTGCTTGTGATGAGATTCGTGAAAGTCAAAGCCTCCCTGATCTTCTGCTTCCTGAAGATGTGATCCGTGGTGAGCCTCTTGATGCTCTAATCTCAGGCTCTAGTTCTGACGATAATACCCTTTTTTCAACGGTGGCTTCGATTCAGCAAATGAAGGAACGCATGATCTCTGCTCATACTTTGCTCACCACTTATACAGCCCTCAAAAGGACGTCGACTCAGGTTGGCACTCAACTTAAAACTACCCGGACCCAGCTTGCAGAGGCAAATAAATGGAGGTTTCTTTTGGCTGACGAGAATGCCCGACTAAGATCCCGAGTGTCAATTGTTAGTAAAGAAAAAGACCTTCTAAAATCGGCGATCATGAAGCTACACGGTGACACCAATGGGCTCAAGAAAAACGAAGCACTACGTAACGAAATCAATGAAAAGAACCTCGAAATTTCCAGACTGTAAGTTAATCTTTTTATTGCTTTGGAATTAACCTGAACTTACTAATTAATTTATTCAATCTAGACGACTAAAATGTCAAGAATTGTAGGATCTTGACCTCACCTTTTAGTTTCTATTTTTTGCATAATCCTACTTTTATTTATATCTCATAGCATTTTTTTTTTCTTAACAAGAAGTCTGTTCATTTTAATTTTGACTCAGTTTTTATTTCATCAATTGACTCGGTTCTAGTAAACTGATAAGCCAGCCTTTAGCAAGCCCTTCGCTATCACCATCATCTTGGTAGATGTTGTCCCCTCAAGATTGACTCGGTGATGATACCCGTGTTGACAGGTATGACTCAGTGAAATACGGCTGGTCATGTGATATACTCGGAGCTTTAACAAAACTTTAGAAAAAATATAAATATAAACTGTCTTCCTACTTCCTTTCTTAACTATAAACGGTCCATCACAATCTTCAATTATGCTTTCTCTACGTACCTCTTTGCTCAGAGCTACCCAGCTATCTTCTAGAAGCCTCGTGGTACGTTTATGCTCTATCGTAATCTTTGAATGATTGCTAACCTTACTGTCTAGGCCCGACCTTACAGTCTCTCGGCTGGTGCGAAATCTGTGAGTACTCACCCCATTTAGTCACCCCTCTTCACCTCCCCCTCCCCACCATCCATTAACATTGTTCATAATAGTTGATTAGCAGCCCCGTCGAGCAGGCCGACAAAGAACTTCATGATATTGTTGAACGTGAACGACGGCGCCAGAAGGAATCCATCACTTTGATTCCTTCTGAAAACTTTACTTCGCAGGCTGTTATGGACGTTCTCGGCTCTGAGATGCAGAACAAGTACTCTGAGGGATACCCTGGTGCCCGTTACTATGGCGGTAATCAATTTATTGACCAAGCTGAATCTCTTTGCCAGCAGCGAGCTTTGAAGGCTTTCAACTTGGAACCTGAATCTTGGGGTGTTAATGTTCAGCCCCTCTCTGGTGCCCCCGCCAACCTCTACGCTTACTCTGCCGTTATGGAGGTTGGTGATAGACTCATGGGTCTTGATCTGCCTCACGGTGGACACTTGTCCCATGGCTACCAAATCCCTTCTAAGAAGATTTCCTTCATTAGCAAGTACTTTCAAACCATGCCTTACCGTTTAAATGAGTCAACAGGTGTCATTGACTTTGACGAGCTCGAACGTTCAGCTAAGCTTTTCAGACCTAAGGTCATTGTTGCCGGAGCATCTGCCTATAGCCGTGCTATTGACTACAAGAAGTTCCGTGAGATTGCTGATTCTGTTGGTGCATACCTTATGGCCGACATGGCTCATATTGCCGGTCTCGTTGCTGCTGGTGTTACTCCCTCTCCCTTCCCTTATGCTGATATTGTAACCACCACTTCTCACAAGTCCTTACGTGGTCCCCGTGGTTCTCTGATCTTTTTCCGCAAGGGTGTCCGTAGCACTGACAAGAAGGGCAAAGAAACTTTGTACGACCTTGAGTCACGCATCAATTTCTCTGTCTTCCCTGGTCATCAGGGAGGTCCCCATAACCATACAATTGCTGCATTGGCTGTTGCTCTTGGCCAAGCTGCCAAACCTGAATTCAAGGAGTACCAGCAAGAAGTTATTGACAATGCTCAAGCCTTTGCATCTGCTTTGCAGAAACTTGGCTACAAGCTTGTTTCTGGCGGTACTGATACTCATTTGATTTTGATTGATCTCAAGCCCAAGAAGGTTGACGGTGCTCGTGTCGAGACTGTTTTGGAATTAATGAACATTGCTGCCAATAAGAACACAGTTCCCGGTGACAAGTCTGCTTTGGTACCTGGTGGCTTGCGTGTTGGAACTCCTGCCATGACCACTCGTGGATTCACCCAAGCTGACTTTGAGCGGGTCGCTGGATACATTGACCGCGCTGTACAAATTGCAAGTGAAATTAAGCAAAATGCTCTTGCAAAGGGCGAGAAGACCAAGTTGGCTGATTTTAGAGGACATGCTGAGGGACGCTCTGATATCGAGCAGATCAAGAAGGAGGTTACTGAGTGGTCTTTGACTTTCCCTGTTCCTGGTGAACAGTAAAAAAAAAACATAATCAAAAAGGTGAAAGGAGGATGATCGGAAAAAAGGTATTAATTTTAAATTAAAGCAATTAAGATGTGAATCTTTATTATAACAACTAAAGTATTAGGAAAAGATCAGTAACAATTTTGTATATGAAAAAAAACAAGAGTTTTTATTCTTTTCATCAATTTAAATTCTAAATGACCGAATTATTGAACTACCAATATATCAAGAATCTATACTTCTTCCCCCGTTCATCACTCTTATTTTTTCTTAAAATGTTCAAGTTTATCAAACCAATTTGCTTTCTATTCTCATATTATTTCCTTATATTTTTCCACCTGATAATTTTTGTGTTTCTTCCCTCTTTCCAAATCTTTCTTTATTCTGCTCAAATTCAAGATCAGTAAACTATTTGAAAAACGACTTTGATTCAAAGATCTTGTCAATCTCGCTATCAAGCTTTCGTTTCTTAACTACAATCTGATCAGCTTTTGATGACGAAGACACTCCATTAGCTTTGCTTGGTGATGATGATGATGATAATGATGCTTTCTTATGATGACTATTACTGCCATGTGAAGTTAAGGATTCTCGAGCTCTCTTCTTGTCTTGCCTTCGTCTATACAGCTTATCAGATAACCGGGCAAACGCTGCATGTGGAGACGGTTTGGGACCATTGTCGCCATTCTTTGATGCAGGTGATTTCATGGTACTTAAACTCTTGCTATGTTTTAAGCCATGAGAATGATGATGATGACTGTGATGATGCTTGTTCTTCTTGGACTTTTTAGATGGCGATGGAGTTTCTGGGAATGAAGAAGTAATAGGCTCCTCATCACTCTTGCTAGTCTCCTCTTGTTTGATATCAGACATGGACTGAGTACGTCTTAGCGTATTGTCTGTAGTCTTGAAATCATTATCTTTAGGTTTCTTTGAGTTTAATGCTTTAGCATTTGCAGTTGTGCTTGACTTTATAGATATAGGAGCAGCATTTTGAGCACTTATTTCAACTGGTGTTAAGCGTGCGTAAACCAAAAAGTATGCAGCCTCCTGTTGCCGTAAAACAGCTTTCTCATTTACTCGCCGAACCGTTTCATCATCATATAACGACCAGGTATTGTTTGGCTGGTTGCAAAATGCAACATAGTGTCCACTGCTTGTGGTTCGACCCTCATGCAGCGTCACACTAATCAGCTTATATTTGAGTGGAATCTTGGGGTTAACGGAATACTCAGTGAGATCTAATTCCATAGGATAATAAATGCCATCCTTGATCTTGCGGCTTGATTTTTCTCGGAAATTAAATCTCTTGATGTTGATTGGCAAGTATTCAGAAGGCTCTTCAATAAGTGATACTGTAATGGCAGTAGTCAGGGTTTTGCATTTTTCACACTCGTAACCACCACTATTGTTTTTCTCTGGTTTAATCACAGCAGGGCTAAAGAAATCCTTGATTGACCTTTGTAACGTAAATTTATTATGGTCTTTTCGCTCCTTGGCACTGAATGACACGGGCATGTCATAAAAATCTTGATGTGTAGTAGACACCGTTTTGCAAGTCTGACATGTCACTTTCTGTTCATAGGTACCACCAAAAATTTCATGCAAAATAGAGGTACGGAGTTTTTTGCCAGGAGGTACGGTATCTTCTTGTACCCGGGATAACAGGGACATGAAGTATTCATGAGAATCTTCTTGTTGCCACATTGACATCAGGGGATTGATATCATCCAGTCGCCTGATAATAGCAGCAGGATAAATGTGTCGCGTAATATTTGGATCAAGCATTTTATGATACAGGCTAGCCAGCTCTTTGGTAACTGAGGTTTTGGAAATTTGTTGGTATTTACCCTTGTGGACATCCATAAGAAAGTTAGCAAGAGGAGGAACATGCACCATAGACTGAATAGCTGCATTCATATAACAAGTAACTCCAGTATTAAGCAGTCCACGAGGGCTTCTGGTACCAGCAGCCCAGGATTTAATTATGGTGCTGTTAGGCCGGCTTCCCTTATCATTTGGATCCTCATTGATATCAAGGACTTTGTAGGCAGGTACATTTGTTTCTGAATGAGGTTCAGTCACTTCCTCGCTATTATCCTCTTCGTCACTTTTGGAACTTTCAAACTGCACACGTTCGCCATCATCTTCGCTTTCAGATTCAGCCTCCTCTTCCTCTGGTGTATTCTCAGCCTTAGACTCAGTGGAAAAATATTCCTCGTCGTCCTCACTCTCATTCTCGGAAGAGTCTTCAGATTCTGACGAAGACTCGTCCATCTTGTGCTTTTTCCGAGGAAGTTCAGTCTTGGGACTCACTTGTTGTAGTGACGTATCTGGCTTGATGTGAATATACGAAGCTGGCTTTACTGAGACAGCTTCAGGATGTTTTGCCATCTTGAACCCTAAGTTTGTTTTCAAAATTGCAGATGCTGCCACGGCTGCTGCGTTTCGTCTATTCAGGTTCCGGCCATTGCCTCCAGCTTCTCTCTTCTCTGGGTAAATGACTGATGGTTGAGACATTTTGCTGATCTAGAATTTATAATAAATCTCTTCAAAAGAGTGGATAGGTTTTGATGTAAGCTTGAAAAAAGAATTAGCAACCACAGTTGTTGCCTTGGAAAAAAAATAGGTAAAATTCAATGCCAAATAATAACTAAAAAAAATTAAAAAAATTAAAATGAATGGAAGAATTTGTATTTTTTAAAAAAATTTAATAAACGAATACACCAATTCGTATTATTGTGATGAGGGATTGAAGGTTTTTTCAAATAAAATTTTTTTTGGTTCCTTTCCTCCCAATGCATCTAAATTGCGTTGGCCAAAAGTTTTTTTTTTTTTTTTTTTTTTTTTGACTTGCCTAGGTCTATCCGAAATGAAAATTTTAACACAAATATTTAATATACAAAATTTTGAATTCTTGTATTACAAAAACAATATAAACAAAAACACATTCTAAACAAATTAAATATAGATCTTAACTTTTATATCAATTTTTATTCTTCTTTTACTTCCTCTTCTTTTGAATGCGGTTCAATGCACGTTGTTCCTTCTTCATGGTTCCGTCAACCATCTTATATTTACCCTTGACACCACGAGGACGACCCTGTAGACGTTTATTCTGGCCTCTTGCAGGAACCAGCGTAACTGTAGGCTTCTCCTTCTTCTTCTTAGCTGTAAGCTTGCGAGTGAGTCGCTGAATTTCATCAGCCTTCTCTCGTTCAGATCGAGCCTCATCATCGTTAATAAGATCTGTCTTCTTCTTAAGCTTCTCAAGTTTCTTAACAGCTCTCATCTTCTTACGAGCCTGAGCCTCAGCAACCTTTTTAATAGGACGAGAGTTCATAGCCTTGAATTTGGCCTTGATAGCCTCCACAGCTTCTTTTGTAATTGGCTTGGAGATTCGGCTATGAGTCTCTTCATCTTCCAAGAACCAGTCAGGTAGTCCCTCACGATCACGGAATGCATAACGGTTGTAACCCTCGTCAATTACTGATGCTTTATTCCGAGTGCCAAGAGCAAGCTCATGTGCTAATGTCATAGCCTGAGCACTGATAATCTCGGGAACTGCAGCAGTTTTGGGAACATTTTCTTGCCAGTCATCTTCGTCCTCAGCAGGCACCATTTCAATTCCTTCATCGTCGTCGCTAGATTCAGCACCCTCATATTCATCTTCGCTATCAAAAGCAGAGGTCTCATTAGTTGAGGAGACAACTACTCCATTTTCATCTTCAGCCTCAGCAGCAACTTCAACTTTTCCTGAAGTAGCAGCACCATTACCAGCAGCGAATGCAGCTTCCTTGAATAGCGGGTTGCTAAAGAACAGAGCAGCCTTGCGACTAAGACCATTTGACGCCTTCTCAGGACGCAGAGAGGCAATGAGCTTATTGATACTCTCATCATCATCAGAGTCAGAAGCCTTAGCTTGTTCTTCATTTGCATCAATCATACTGTCATCACTATCACTATCACTGTCACTGTCAGACTTGGTGTCTTTAATTCCGTACCACTCCTCATCTTCAGATTCATCACGCGCCCGTTTAGCACGAGCTCTAGCATCGGATTCAGCTCTGCGCTGTTTATATTGGCCATACATGTCATCCAACTCTTCCTCTAGATCATCGACAATTTCCTCCTCATCTCTTTCATCATATTCGTCACCAATATCCATATGTTCGTTGGCGTGGTCTTCATCACGGGGAAGCATTGCTCTCTTACCCTTACTGAGAGATTCAAGCTCACCAGATCTTTCTGCCGACTTGAGATTAAATAAAGACTGGTCTTGTGCACCCGCTTCCAAACCAATATCCATGGGTGTATCCATATTCATTTGCATTCTCATGACTTCCTTTTGCTTTCGCTCGTTCTCACGACGCTTCAATCTCTTCTTGCGTGTGTCTTCCTTATCCTTAAGTGCAGCTAGTTCGCGGTCTATTTGAGTTTCTTCATCAACAGGTTCTTGGTTAGCAGCATCAGCTAGTGAGGCCTTCTTGGCTTCCTTATCTTCTTCTAAACCGAGGAGCTCTCGTGCAGCCTTGCGCCATTTGAGAATCTGTTTGAACTCCTTTCGGCCTAAGACTTTGAGATCCTTAAAGCATTCGAGAAGTTCGGGTGTGGTAGATGCCATCTTACTGACAGGCCTTAGTTCAGGGACAGCTTTGTGATCTAAAATTATGGCATTGAGCGTTCCTAAAGCTTGGATAGGGTCGTCAAGAGTAATAAACTCCATGGCAGGAATAGTGTGGTACTGAGTATAATCGCCTTCTTCGTAACCATCTCTCTTACGCTTCTTCTTCTCAGGGTTAAACACCTTGGCTTGGTTATCTTGAGTTCCTTCTTGAATTTCTTCGAAAACAGCCTTAGGATCAAGTAATCGGGGATCAATCTTTTTGGGAGCCTTGAATCCTCTGCAGACAACGAAAATTTCAGCAGATACATTTCTAGAAGCAGGAGGTTTGGTAGCCTCAACCTTTTCAAAGAACTGTTGGAATACCCACATAAGATTATTATAATCCTTGGAACGGAAGACCTTTGTCACGAACGTACCACCCTGGGCTAAGAACTCAACGGCTAACTTAAGAGACTGCAGTACTAGCTCTGACTGTGTAAAAGCATCCTGTGCCCATGCCATACCCACATTAGGAGCACCATCGTGCATAACGGTATCAGCTTTCCAAGTCTTCATGTAGGACCTTAACTGCGATCGGCAGTGCTCAGTTGTAATATCGCTCTGGAATGTAATTACATTTGGGAGAGGCTTGATAGGAGCTAAATCGACACCAATAATGAGAGAGTTGAGCGGGCAGCATGCTGAAGCTACCTGACACCATGAACCGGGTGCAGCACAAAGATCGATAACGACCTTGGATTTTTCTAGAAAGTGGCCAAATTTTTGGTTGATTTGGACGATTTTGAAGGACGAACGAGCACGATAACCCTAGATAGCATTAGTTAGTAAAAAGCGGAAGACTAGTATAGATCTATTCATATATAAGTACCTTCTCCTTTGCCAGTCGATAGTAGTGATCTAAACGACCTTTTCCGTGTTTCTTCTGTGCTTTACCCATTGTGTACGATGGTTATGAAGAAATTATGAATTCTGATCAGAAAGGTTGAAATTTTTTTTGCCCGAAGTTTTCTCCCAAAAAAATTTTCAATTGGGAGTATGGGTTGGGGTTAATATTTTGTGAAATACTGCCTTGAAGAAATGACCAACATGGAGAAGCAGTAATTAATATATAAGGAAAGAGTTATTCAGGAAGTCTAACATAAAACTGAAAGGCAGAAATATTTTCTTAAGTTTAGGGAAAATCTAGATATAAAACTTTGAAGTGAAATTGTGAAAGTTTTGGTTACCATAACTATAACGTATTGGGAAGGAAGCTGGGTCACAAAAAGGATTGCCGCCACTATGTAGTTTGAAAATATACAATTTGAATTTTGTATTTTCAATTTTTTTCATTTCATAGTACAATAGCCGATATGTTTTACTTTTAGTTGTTTGAAATAGTGTAAATAATGGAGTTGTGAAGGGCTCAATTATGAATATGATTATTTTATGTCAACATGGAGTAACTAATCTAGGACCATAGTCTCAAGACATCTTGGAAACAATAAATTATGGACTTTTCTATTATTTAAGCAATGGCTTTGATTTATATAGAAGTTGAATCATTTGGGATTTTAACTGATTGGTTTTAAAGGTTAGCCGAGGTTGATTCTAATTATTTTTCATTACCAGTGTTTTACCATGACGGTGAAAAGATTTCAATCTTTACAGTTTAAATCAAATAGATATTTTGCTCAAAAATCTTACACTCCCATTCATTGTAAATTTCGTATCCATAGTTTAAAAAAATCAGATTAGACTCTACTTTACAGCGAAACAAAATATCCTCTAACAAGAAGAGTTTTGCAATTAAGCATCAGTATACAAATTACAATAATGCTAAAGAAAACTAAAGAATTCAATTAGAAAAGTATCAGTGTGAAGGAACAATGTTAACTTTACAAGAGCTTAGTTTGTGGAGTTGAAAATCTTATATGAATGATAAACATGAACTGTATGTATTCCTATAACATTTCGAAATTGTTCCAATTCGCCATAAAAACCAATGAGTTATATATATCTTCCTTCTTTAATTAAAATTTTTATATTACACGTAGAATACAAAGCGATTGCCATTTCATAGTTCTGTAGCTCTCTAAACAAAAAGTCAAGATCCTAAATCTAAAGAAATATCATCCCAACTATTAAACATACTTGATAAACAAAAAAGAGCACACTTAATGGATTGAAGCGAGACAGACTCCAGACTGGCAAGCCTTATATAAACAAATGGAAATAAGCTGAATTGAACTAGTTGCCAAAGTTCAGTGTGACAGACGTGCATCACAACGGATAGAAATGAGCTTTACGTCTTTGAAATAGTCTCCAGTACCCAAGGACTCTAAAATTTACAAAACAATTCGAATTCCAAGACACAGCACTGCCAAGGTACCGAGAGGATGAAAGTCGACTGGTGACTTATGATACATGGAGCTTACAAATAGAAACCAACATTTCAATTGTGTTCTTTACAGGCATAAAGCATTAAGCATCAAGATTGAGACAGTGCTAAATCAAGATACTTTTTGTTATTTTTCTTTGGTGATATTTTTTGGGGCTCGTATTCAACATTACATGTCATTTTCTTCATGGGTATTGTTTCCGTCCTTTAGTGATCTTACTTTTTGTTGCTGATAATACAGTTGCTTTAGTCAACCTTGTCAAAGGCCTCGCCTTCAACGAGATCAGGGATATCTTCATCCTCAGCCTCCTTAGGAGCATTAAGAGCACCAGACTTGGCAAGTTGCTCAGCATATTCACGGAGCTGCTGGATGTTCTCAGCGCCCATCTGGGAGATGATGTTAGGCATAAGCTCACCGAGATCCTTCTCTTGAGGGTTGCCGTGGATAGCAAAGGTGTTGGAAGGAACGGAAGCCTGAACCTGGGGACGGTTAAAGTGAAGAACAGTTCCGTCTTCTCTGAAGAAGTTGGCCTCATCAATTCCCTGAATCTGCTGAACACTCAACTTTTGAAGAGCATCTTGGATCTTCTTGTCGTCAGTTTCACCAGACTTGTGGCTTCTCTTAACCTTTCTTCGGGGAGTTCCCTTTCCTCCAATACGGACGGACTTTTGCAGCTTGGCGAGTTTTTCGGCGTCGAAAACCATGATGACTGAGAGGAAGTTAGTATAAGCAATATTGAATCGTAAGTTAGATCATGACAATTGAGGAAGCAACAACTAAGTCCAGGTTTTAAATATAATCCCCATCCAGCCGAGACTTGATCAATGCCATAATTACTTTGAAATAAGGAAAAAAAAGAAAAAACTTGAGATATCCAGAGTACTAACCTTAAAAACTATTTGACGTGGTTTATGGAAATGAAATTTGAATGATTTGATGGAGGTCAAAAAGAAGATCTGTAAGAAAAGTGTCAGAAAGCAAAAAAAAAGTTGAGTGGTGGTTGTGATGAGTATGATAAATACGCATGTGTAAATAAAGACACGGTCACATGATCGTTTATATCACATGATGAATTACGTGCAGTAACTATCATAATGCGAGTATTATGGGTGCAAGGAGATGCATAAGAAAAAATTTAAAGGTCTACGAACCGAGCAACAAAAGCATTCATTATAAAAATGATGATGATGATGATGATGATGAAGAAAGATGGCGATGATGAAATCAATGATGGAGATTGAATGCCCCTATTTCAGTTGACGAAAGCAACGGCAAGAAATACTAATCAAAGGTTTACAAAATTGACGAGTTAGGAGTAGTACCACGACATACCACCGAATCCAGGCGAGAGTCGAGACGCATTTGGAAGGAGAATTGCTGAGTTGAGAAAGTAATATGGAATATAGGTTTTTTGGCATATCAGCTGCCAGCATTATCATATTATCATCTGTAGTCTACAGTATGAAAAATAGGTGGATTGTGGTCAGTTTTAATGACCCTTAGAGGACATGAGACTAACAGAGTCTGTCATCTGGCAAAGTGTGCAAGTGACTGGGGCCGATCTGGATTTCGTTCAATGGCTGAGCACCCCGTAGTCGTCCCTTTCATTGATGACGGAAGAGATGGGCGACGACGACGTGAACGCCATTCCACTTTGTTCTACAACTATCTACGTCGTTCTACATGCTGCGCTGCCTACACCTGATACTTAGCGACTGTGGTGGGTGCAGCACAAATGCCTTGTTGTTAAGTTGAATTATTGGCATGAGAACAGTGATATATTTTTGACTTTTTTTGGGTATTTGGCGTTTTCCTCTTTTGGAATTTTGATTTTTAGTTTGTTTTTGTATATAAATTTCACTATTTTTTAATTAATTTTGGCCCTATTTTTGGGTGAAGGGCTCCTTCGTACCCAAAAATCCAGTACAAAACACCTTAACTGGACCTGTTTATAAGAATACTGATGGTGTAACAATGCAGTACGTATTGCTTAGTCTGTCAATATTTGTCTCTATTTGTCTATATTGTGCGCAATCATCTGCATATTTATGTAATGATATGCACAAAATGATTGTAATTGTACGCGCTCTATATAACATTTGTTTAGGGATCTTCCCATCACAACGTCATAGTAATAGAGGTGGTGGTGATGAAAGGAAAAGAAAAAAAAAAGATTGTGGTTGTGATTGTGGTTGCGGTTGTGTACAACTTTATCTTTGTTGTGTTTTTTCTTTTTCTTTTATGTGTGTCGTTTCTTTCTCATCAGTTTTCCAATATTGGAAAAACAAAATGGAATAATAATAAAATTGGAAAATGCCTTTCCCACACTAGTCCTCTCTCATTCAGTGTGGAAACTGTCATATATAAAGAACTGCCCATCCTCTTTTTTTTTCTCTCTTCTTTCTTGCTTTTTTATTTTTATTATTTATTTCTCTTCTCTTTTTTCCCCTTCCATCACTTTATTTATCATCAATCCATCAATTCCTTTCATCTCCAACTCTCTTCCAACTATACAATGCACAGAACTTACTCTTTACGCCAAAATAGGGCCCCTACTGCTGCCCAGCTCCAGTCCCCCGCTCCTCCTCCATCCTCCACAAAATCTGGAAGATTCTTTGGAAAGGGCTCAATTGGTATGTGAAAAACACGGCACACCATTTCAATTGTTAAAATTAACCATTTATAGGACACACCTTCAGACGTACTACTGCTGGAAGCATGGGTCCCGACCTCGCTCGCAAGCTTGCTGTTCTCGTCAAGATGGAGAAAAACGTCATGCGTGATATCGAATTAGTCGCCAAGGAGCGTAGAGAAGTCGCCAAGCAGCTTTCCTCATGGGGTGAAGAAGGTGATGATGATGTCTCCGACGTTACCGACAGACTTGGTGTTCTCATTTACGAAATTGGTGAACTTGAAGACCAGTTCATTGACAAGTACGACCAGTACCGTATCACCCTGAAGTCAGTCAGAAACATTGAGGCTTCCGTCCAGCCATCTCGTGACCGCAAGCAAAAGATTACAGACCAAATTGCCCAACTCAAGTACAAGGACCCCAACTCGGATAAGATTATCGTTCTCGAGCAGGAGCTTGTTCGTGCAGAAGCCGAGTCTCTTGTTGCTGAGGCTCAATTGTCCAACATTACTCGTGATAAGATTAAGGCTGCCTTCAACTACCAATTTGACGCCTTGCGTGAGCATTCCGAGAAGCTTGCTCTTATTGCTGGATACGGTAAAGCTTTGCTTGAACTCTTAGACGAGACTCCCGTTACTCCCGGTGAAACCAGACCTGCCTACGATGGTTACGAGGCTTCTAAGCAGATTATCATTGACTGTGAGAATGCTCTTGCCAACTGGACTTTGGACCAGGCAGTGGTTAAGCCTTCCATGTCTATTCGTCGCAATGACGAGGAGTACTTGGAAGAGGACTCTGGAGCTCAGTGGGAGAAGGAAGAAGAGGAGCCCGTCGAAGACGAGAAGCTCGCCGCCTAGACCTACTTTTCCTATGGGCGTGAGTCCATGTTAAATTATTTTTAATGTTTTTTATTATTATTTTTTATTTTTTCTGTATTGATTTTTTCAAAGATATGTTTGTTTATATTATTCCATGTAATAATTGATGCTGCCCTCAAAGGGCTGTAATAAGAAGAAAAAAAAAAGACTATAGAAACCTTTGCAGAAAAACCCAAAATTTGATGTTATTTTTGAAAAAAAAAAGAGAAGTGGAATATTTAATTTTGGGGGGAAAGCACATTTAGTACTGAAAAATGATGTCATGTGAAGGCAGCCTCAGAGTGAAGCAGCCACCCGACCTTCTTTATTTATATTTAATTGAAAAATTAATTCCAAACCTTGTTACTATATTATTTCACTTTGTCACTATACTTTGTGATTGATTCAATATTGCAAACGGCGGAATTGAATTTGCTTTAAATACAAATAAGTTATATAAATGTATATCTGATATATTACATTTTGAGCAAACAAGAGAAAAATAATCAAATAATAATTGTAGGGCATGTGTATGTTTCTGAAGGCTGTTGTATATCAAAATCATTCTTTAAGCAGGTAGATAACCCTGATGACGATATCCACTAGAGTATATTATGATAATAGCATATATGTATGTACGTATGTTATTTATTTATTAATTTATTTAATTTATTTATTTTGATAATAAAAAATAAATTAAGAGACCAAAATCAATTGAGCACAACCACTAGTATTGAATCGAACTGGAACCAACTTCTAAGCAGTGTACGCCGTACGGTTATACATTGGAACCGAGGCTTGGAAATTTGACGATATGAAATAATAATCAAAAAAATAATAATAATAATGGGAATAAAGTCGACCAGTATGGGAAATGAATAGAATAAATGCTATGGAATTAGAAACAAGTACTTTAAGCTATGAGGCTGAAATATTTGATACACTTAAGGTCCATTTGAAAAGTACAGGCGGAACCATACAATAGAGTTATATGTTTGAATAAAATCAAGTAACTCTGAGTGTAAAGAGACTATTGTTAATCCAAGTAAGTGGTATCCATAATCTAAAAGTTTGTGAGAAGACGGCTGTCTAGTTGACTGAGCTCAAGTTGACTTGAGTTGGGTTCATCTAGACCAAGTATTTGACGTATACTTGTGGTTTCTCTCTAGTCTAATTGTCTAAGGAATGTGTAAAAGAAATCATTTTTTTGATTAGATCTTAGTAGAGTATTAAGCTTGCTTGGTTCCAACGCTTACAGAGATTTTTTTACTTGAATTCAAGATTAAACAGATATTTTAAAAATAAATTAGAATTTGCGAGAGGTTTGGAATGTAAACAAGAAGGCTTAGAACTTAAAGTGGTCACATCCCCAAGAAAACAGAATAGCAGTGAGAGTAGGGGTGGAGAAGGTTTGGAGGAGTCGTGTTTATATATTGTGACGGAAAAAAACATTAAACAGTGACCAAGTAATAACACTACTCTAGACGAGTCTGATATGTCAAATGGATCACAAACACAACTCGGTTCTCATCTTAACGTCTACTATTATACGACGTTTCTATTCATTCCGAAATTCACCATTACGGAATACTAAATATAGCTTTCTTCTCATGTTTTGATTGTTTATTGTTTTCTTCTTTGGATTTGACTTTTTTGTTTTTTATATTTTATTTTAAAGCTCAAAATATCACTCTTTGGTATTATTTCAAAAAAGTAAATGAACATACTTGTAGTTCCTGGACAATAATGAGATCCATGTACTACAACAGCTACTGCAACCCACTACATTCATGATTTATCATATTATAAATCAATGAACGCCAGGCAGACAGGCTTGGAACACAAACCTGTCTCCACCTGTATACCAAAAGAGCCGAGCTGAGTACATTCGGCAAACTGAAAAAAAAAGAAAATGAGAGAAGGTTGAAGTTATACGCTTGATCTTTAAAATGTAGGTAATCACAAACAAAGACTATTATGAATCTTTGCTTTTCGGCAAGTCTTGAATACCGAAAAAATGCCTGGGCGTATATAATTTACTGCTTTCAATTCAATGAACAATTATTCTCCTGTGTCCCCATTCTTATTTTATACAAATATTAAAAGACAGGACCAAAAGAAAAATGCTCAGAACATGGACCAAATATGGGTCTCAATCAAATGTATATTACCATATTACTTTCCTTTCACAGTCAAATTGTGTTTGGAAGAAAATGGTACCTGATTTAGGTTGAATTAAGGTAACCACAACAAAAACAAATACTGGAGAATGTACTTTTAACAGGCTACTCTATCATTTTGGGAACAAAATCAACCAGGTAGTTTCTTCTCTACTTAAACGGTCGACTTTCCTTCCTTCCTTTCTTTTCTTTCGAGATGGCCAATCGCTAGTAATGTCTTCATTATGCTTCATATTGAAGAACAACACATACTCTAGTACTTTCTTGTTTTGTGAATAGGCTATATTTACACTACAATAACCGAAATATAGAGCAGTACTATTTCTTCACCTTCCAATAACAGGTACTCTATTGTCTATTTTTGCTCACCGAGATTAAGTTTTCAATTAATTATACTCTGATTGTAATATATCTTGCACTAGAGTAAATATTTCTCGATTTCAATACTCACTTACAGCCTCAAAGTATGTTTTCGTATTCTATACTCAGAGGTCTTGTAAAATCATATAGTACCATTTGACTGGAATTAAAGGGCACAAATTATACGAACAAACCTTTCAGCCTTGCTATAAAACTAGCAGGTCTGGATAAATCAAAATAGGATTAACTAATAGAAATTAAAACTCACATGTATATGGCTTATTGCTTCATATACTGTATATATTTTGAGTGTCTGGTATATTAAAAACATGACACTAAAAAGATTTATCTTTCCAGAAAGGTTTAATTCCAGGATCAGATGCCTCCCGCCCATCATTTTCTACAGTGATTTTCGTGTTGGATCCTAGTTTAATAATGCTATCTAGGAATATGAGATTTTTAATTACTGGTATTAAGTTTAAGCGAAAATAAAATCTGTAGTAGGCTAGTTTTAGTTAATTGTAAAGGTTCCTTTCTTGCTTTTTGGTTTTGTGTCGCCGCCAAAAGAAATGGATATTGTCTGATTTTTTTTTTTTTTTTTTTTTTTATAGGAGTAAAACCACCCCAATTTGTTTATTACCGAGTCAGCTAACAAAGATAAGAAAAGAAATAAAAATTATATAAAAATAAAAAGCATTGCTTAACGATCTTCAGCTCAATGGCTATTAGACTCCGTCAATTTCAAAAAAGTTCAGTAAGATTTGGCTTTTCACCAAGTTGTTCATGTATTACCTCAATTTAAGCCCGAAAAATACCTCTGCATTTGCACTCCTCCTTCTCCTTAATAAGAATTTGGATAAAATTATTCTAAATAAAGCGAATTAAGAAATTTAATTAATTAATTAAGTTTCAAACATTTGCCTGCCATTCCTCCTATAGTACTGTAAAAATCGATTTTCAGAATTTGGTTGTATAGTGTAGTGGTCATCACATCGGATTTTGATCTCATCAGAGGATAATTTCCGGGGACCCCAGTTCGATCCCGGGTACGACCTATATTTTTACACAAATTTTGCTATCAATTAGGTTCTTTCCAAATTTGGATCTATCTAGGGTAATTCTTTTTTGTTTTTGTTCTAACCTTATTTATGATTTTGGAAACGCCTAATTCAATTTTGTCCTTCTATTACTTTTCCTTAATTTTTTATTTTTATTTTTCAAATATGGAGATCGGGAATTATCCAGCATCTGGTACCAGATACTAGATAGTAAAAATACTTGAACAGATTCACTAGGCCAGTGACCAATACCGAAGCTTATTACCGATATTATATTTCTGAATGGTTCAAGCAACTTCAAGCTCGAGTGTGAGTGCTTTATGCGAAACGCTGATACTGCTGCTCCTCGTACAGCAAGTCCCACACTGCTAGGCTCTCTACTATCTTATAGTAACTTCCAATATCTACCATGATACAAGTAAAAATCCTTTTTGGCAACCGTCTCTTTACGCTTTCCAATACAGTTTCCTAGCAGTTCTGCAGCCATTTAGAACCACCCTTAATCTTCATCTTCTTTACATAGTCGTCCAAATGAATGATGCAAATAACTCAAAGCGCCAACTAGAACAACCGTATTTAGCGAAAACTCTGCAAGACCTTATATATTTATTGGTTTTTATTAGGTTGTCTTGGTCGTAACCAAATGCTTTTTGCACTGCAGAACTCAGAAAACCGAAATAATTCACATTTCTATGCCTTTCCAAAACTCTAGTTACGAGACTCTTTATAAATATTATTTTTTATTTTTATTTTTTTCCAAAAAAATTTATGGTATTTTTTATTCATTCATTTTTTTTCTCTTCTTTCCGCCTTTTATCTAGTCTCTCGTTTCCTTTCTCATTTAATCCTTCTTGAAGTTCTTACCTTCTCATGAACACTTCGTAAGTAATACCAGTAAAAAGGAACATGAAGTAGCTCGGCTGTTTCCAAAATGTAAGGCTATATAGTACTCCCATCCCACATCCCTCACTGACAAAAAGCTGGTTAAACTTTAGGTCCCGCCGCAATCTACATAATGATTCTCAACGTACTCATCAGGCTCCGGCAGTTCCTAAATACTATGCCATAGATGAAGATACTCTGAACCTCATCAAAAAGGCCTTGCGGCACAGCGCAATGCCCCTTCCTATCCGTTCATCAGAAGGCTCTAATACAGGTACGGTGATTCCAATTTTTAAAGGTTCTTCAACAGAGTATGGAGTGGACGAATTTCTAAAACGGTTTAATGATCAGTCCAACCGTGCAGAATTGACTGGCGAAGAGAAATTTGCTCGAGTCTTTGACTTCATCGATATTTCACTGGAAAGCGTCATGTCCATCATACGAACTTGCTCTTATAACGATTGGAGCACATTTGAACGCATGTTCAGAACCGCGTACTATTCACAATCATCAGCGCCCGGATTACCATACGTTGAGCACCTCATTAAAACTTTTCAGGGTACTACAACACCTGAGTTTGGAATCCACATTTTCTTAGAGTGCTTTTTTGCGTATACAGACACTCTATGCAAAAAGAGTCTAATGTCGTACGGTCAACGGTTCAGTTTGCTCACTTTTGCTCTTCCCCCCACGTATATCAGTTTTCTAAGAGCATACTCATCTGAGGCAAATGAATGGCTATCAGGAATGCCCTCAGATGTGCCAACCAGTGACTCGAAATGGGCCAGACTCATTGATTTAACAAAACAGTATGCTGTTGACCAAGAAATATTTATACCCGAAAAGCATTCCTTCAGCCGACTGAGGTCTAGTAGCCGCAAGAAAAAGCGTCATGAACTAAGCCATAATGAACCTGCAACAAGATCAGATCCTACTATATCAGTAACCTCAGTTAATAATAAAACTCATACCCATCAATACGACGATGATAATAGTCACTTTGGCCATTTCCATACGCCAGTTGAATGCGACCTATGTGGGTCTCGTCTTTCAAATCAACGGGAGCTGCCCGACCTTGACGAAGCATTTCTCAGGGCCAGCCAAGCAAGTGGCGGCCTCCATCCAATTAGGCATACGCCAGGATCAGCGCCAAGTTCAATTGCCTCGCCCTCTATTCTAAGTACGCCATCAGAGTACCTAACACCTTTGGGAGCCTCTGGTATTAAGCGAGGCAAGACATCAGCGGAATCAGTGCGCAATTTTGCTTTAACCCGTGCAAAAAAGATGATGGGCCCTAGCCATGTGTCAGTTATGGCAGCTCCACCGCAACCTTTGATTGACAAAGAAAAACATTCAGGCGCTACCTTAGGCTCACCAACAATAATACCCCAAATACCACATGCTCGAGGGGTACTTAAAAGAAATCCGCCATCTTCGTCGAGCCGCCGAAATGATTCAACAACAACTGCCAATACTATTTTCAGTCTCGGATCTGCAGAGACTGGAATGACAAGAAACACATCGCCAACGATAGTTGAGAATGAGGTAGACGGAAGTGAGAAAACACTGGCAAACAATGATAGCAACTTTAACTTTTTTGATATTATTAATGAGTATGAAAGCGTCTCCAATTTGAATGAAGGTATCGATAGTCCTAAGAGGTCAAACAGTCCTGCTACTGTGAAAGAAGCAGAGGTGGCAACCCGGAATACCGGTTTAACTGAAGCCAAAGAAACTCCCAAAAAGAAGAAATCGCCACTGGATAGTATCGATGACGAAGAACGACGTATATGGGGGCTGTTTTTCAAAGCTCATCAGAAGGCCCAACGTCGGCAGCGAGAAAAGCAGTCTCAAAATCAGGAACAAAAGGTACCCAAACCAGAATATTCTGGTGATCATGTTGACGCCGAATTAAAAGCTCCCAATTCACCAGCACTATCTACCACATCTTATATCTCTAATGGCAGTGACGAGATTTATAATATAGACGATATTTTGGCTTCCCGTCTTGATCTTGACGACTCTGACGACGAAACAGCTGCATCAGCCAGTGAAGATGAACAAGAACACAGTATCCCTATTGATATTATAATGGCCCAATTCGCTGACCCAGAATTGACAAGTGAGCAAGAAGCCAAGTTAGTCGAGACATATGCAGAACAACTGACATGCTATAGGATGTCCGAGTTTAAAGGCTATCCAGAAAAACTTTTGAATCATGTATTTGAAGTGGTCTTAGGGTACATGTATTGATTTGTAACTAGTCAACATGAAGTATTATAGAAAGGAACATAATTAATAAAGGCCTAAAAATAATTGTTAAGATGTGACACAATAAAAGAGAGAAGCAGAATTAAAATAAACCAAATATGGGATAAGCATCAGTAATCAGAAATATAAAGAAAGATTAAAGTTTTAGTGAGCGATATCTTGAGCAAGAGGATGAGCGACTTCCCTTGTTTCTTTATTTTGACTATGCTCCGTGGTTGGTTCGGGCGCAGTGGTTATTCCAGTAGCTTGGGCCTTGTCGACCGTTGAATTTTCAGCCGAAGTGCTAGATTTGCGTTTTGAAAATTTTCTCTTCAACGTTTTGAACATACCCGAGATTCGATTTTTATTGGAACTGCCTTCATTGGAGTTAGTTCCTGCAGTTGCGTCTGTTCTTGTTGTAGCCTTTGTGCTCGGTGCGGCTGTTTCTTTTCCACTAGTGGCACTAGTCTGCCCATCCGATATAGGAAGGTTGCCATCACCAGTAGGAGGAACTGCTGACTCGGAAATGTCTTGATTATTTTTCGTATCAAATTTATTCTTTTCTTGAGACACCGAGGAGGACGACGAGGATGAAGAAGATGACGAAAATGCAGGAGCATGGTCTTGAGTGCCACGACTTTCAGTCGCAAACCCCGTCGAAGCCTTAGGGCTTGGATACTGTTCTTCATGGACTTCTCCAGCCCCAGCCCCGGAAGAGATAGGAATAGTGGTGTGATGACTGACAGTTCCTGTAAATCCACGGCTATAGTCTGTAGATGAAGTGGTAACAGGGATATGAGTGTAATTCGATGATGATAAGGCGTAAGAGTTGTGGGTTTCAAGCGCAGTGGCTGGAGAGTAAGAAGGTGAAGAAGACAGGTTTCCAGCGTCTGCATTACGATCATTACTACTACCTTCATCCCTACCAGAGCTGCTGAATTCGGTGGTATCCATTTTATAGCAAATAAAGAAACTTTGTGGGTTTATTTGTGCTTGGTTTGATTAGCGAGCAATTGAACAATTGAGTTGAAATAAAAAAGTCCACAATATTAAACAAATATCAAAAAGAAGAGATTAAAACAGGATTAAAAGTCAGAAGCAAGAAAGAAAAAAAAAAACTCTAAGGAACTTGGTGTTTATTTATTTTTCATATTCATAATCTTTCTTTTTCATGTTCAAATTAATGCTTTATGATCATAGTTCCAATTCACACTTTAACGTTACTTTTACTCAGGTGCTGGACTTGAAAATCCTCTTTAAATGGAAATAAAATGACTGAGGGGATATTACATGAACTCACTTTGACGTGAAACATTGAAAGAAAAGAAATTAGATCTAAAGACAAGCATTCGCATTCTCCTTCTATGTGGAGTTCGGGGATGCGAGAAATTCGAACAATATCAGTATCAAAGACTTGAGATTCGGTTCATGGAAGCATATACTCCAACTGAGCTGTCAAAACTTTCTCTCCTTCATGTTACTTATTCAGTTACTCGAAACTTTGTCAATTACTTTCGCATATCGCTACCCCTAATTGTCTTACAAACGTCTCAGGAATGGAGCAATGATAGCCCATTAGCTCGACCACAACATCAACAGCCAGGCGTACTTCTTAATTGAAAAAAAAACAAGGTTTAGTCTCTTTCAATACGCTTAGGTGCCGAGCAATTCGTATCAAAACAAACGTCAAGGAATTGTAAAAGCAGTTAATATGACCTGATAAAGCGCCCAATTTTTGTTTGAAAAGTAAATACAATCACTCTACCGCTTGATATCTTTGTCAATTGACTGACGCCAATCTCGATGAAAGCGATGAATATCGGGATTTTGATGTATGTATGTTTGAAAACATTGAACTTGGTATTATAAAGTGACATTGAGTTTCCCTCAGACTGGTTAGTTGCCTAGAAGGCCCGCTGTGCAATACGTTTGGAATAACTGCCTCCCCCCATTCCACTCTGTCAAATAATCAACTGTATCCATCGGTGGTATTACAAAAATCGAAATTTGAGAGCCTGCCATTTCAATTCACCTCAAAGAGTTACACTTATCTCAACAAAGATGAAGGTGTATTAAAAGTTAGTGGTCCTTTTATTCTCCAAGAAATTTCCACCGAGTAAACATAGAACCTTAAGAGATGGTTTTTAAACCTTTAACCCCATTTTTCTCATTGAATCTATGTTTTGTGTCTGTAATAGACGCCTTGGTTTAAATTTTATGGTAAAACACAAGTCTTGATTTACTCCCTATTGACCCTTACCCACTGAACGCCATTTACATTCGTGAAGTCATTATTATTCTTCCTTTCATACTTTAAGCAACAACAGACCTCTTAGTTTAAGTTTTCCTTTTTTATCTGAAATTCTAATACTCGTTGTCATTAAGGGATTATTTTATTGGTCTCGTTATATTATATTTCAAGATATATTTGGATCTGTTCATACCTGGGCTGTTCAACAACCAATACCTTTTTTTGAAAGTATTTTGTTGCTTCAACTTTTTATTTTTACTATCTTCATTATCCACGATAACATATCACTGGTTGCCAATTCAAATTGAGCCCTAATTTTTTTTATATTCGCTGGTCTGTTTTATTTTATCCTAGATTTCTAGTTGATATCTTGACCCGGCTACTCTTGCATCTAATATCATCATGTCTACGGCTGAATCACAGAAGCCTGCGGGCGCTTCAATTATTACACAAGTTCAGGCTGGCCAGCAAGGAGGATTACTAGCGCCCATCACACAAGGCCTAAATTTCAGTGATATCATTCGATTAGACTTGCGAGGCACCATAATTGAACTTACTAGACATGAACTATCACAATTACCAGAAAGCATTCTTTTGGGAATTTCAAACGGAATTCTCACTGACTCTGCAGGCGATATAATGCTATCTTTAGGTGATGTAGAAGCAGCATCCGTCAACTTTTCACCTGCATGTTTACAGTATACACTCGATGTATTTCGCACTGCTGCCAAAGAACTGCCCGCGTCTCCTGAATCACCGACTGCTGTACATTCTGAACTAGAAGAACATATTGAAGGGAGTGAAGAAGAAAATGTTGCCGAATTACTAAGGACAAAACCTGCAATAATTGTGCTACGAGAAGACTTAGACTACTACTGTTTACCCCCGCGAAGTGACACCTCTATAGACGAAATGAAAGCAATAAAGCGTGAATGTGGAAAGAGACTAGTTGGTAACACCCAAATTTTTACTAGACTTCAGCGAGGTGATCATTCTGGACCTGCAGAAAAGCATCTTGTCGACATGCTTTGCTCCAGTGGATTTTCTCTTGATGAGCATTGGGGATTTAGAGAAATGGAACCCAATAAAACAGTTATTAATAGTCTTGCATTAGTTAGGTTGGTTCCTATTCCTGATGAACCTGAATTGGAACGGTTTGAGGATGCCAGTGAGCTTCCATCTTTAGATGCTAATAGCCTTGACGCTGCAATCCCAGCTGGTCCTACCCCTGCGACATCTCAGCCAACCTCACCAAGCCCAGTTGAAAGTAAGGTTGAAACAGAACCCACAGAAAGCGAAAATTCAAAACTGACTGAATCAAAATCAACAACACCTCCACCTGTAGAAGTCATATCAGCATCAACTCCTTCCTCAAAGGAAGCTAATATTCATGACAGAGAAGAAGAAACTAATGCCAAAGAACCAGAAGAGGACAAAGGAGTGGAACATACAGAAGAGGAGGAAGAAGAGTACGAAGAAGAATCAGATGAAAGCGAGCATGACCGAGAAATATACGTTCAATCAGACGAGAACATTCCAAGGTCTCACAAGCTATTACTTTTCTGGCGAAAGCCAGCTCGTAAATGCTGGTGGGACAACATGTCGCTACCTGATATCCCTGGTGTGGAAGAAGGGGTTTCGATCACTGTATATTTACGAAGCGTATGGACTCTTGAGTTATCAGTAATAGATAATGACTAATTATTGTTAAACAAAAAGCAATAACCGAATACGAAGGCCCGCTCATAATAGTATATGTAATTAATTAATAGAATACGGTCTTGTGTTTATGAATCTTAAGGTTCTGTTCATTAACTTTGAATGATTTTTAGATGTAGGAAACATATGGTTGAGTCTATTAAAGGTGAGATGATGAAGTCCATGGTCAAAACGCATGGAAAAACATGATATTTTCAATCGAGTTGTAGAGTACAAATAAACTTAAGAAAGACTTAGCTAATTATTACTGCCTGACATTTTTGTAATAACTTTTCACTTTCAGGAAAACCTGCAATATATTTTAGCACAGTGAATTAAAAGAGCTGCAGATACAGAGGTATTCATAAGCATGGTGACAGGACAATCTTATTATCCTTTCTAAAATCGGCAGCGCGGAAACTCTATTAAGTACAAGAGCGTTATGCAACGTTTTATCATACATTATTTCTATTAGATGTGTATCTGTAACAAGATCAAGTCTTTTTGTATTAAGTTATTAAAAATACGGAATAAACTAGGAATGGGTTTAATGATAATAAATATATAAACAGAACAAAAATTAAGAAATGTTTCTAAGTCTTGTATTATTTCTATAACTGATTTTATTCTTAAAAGATATAGAACAAGTTATTAAAAAATTTAGCATTTGAATTACAGTCTGGGATAACCATATATCCGATCCTTAACATTTTACCTACTGATGTATTCATCGTTCAAAAATAGCCAATATCTTTGAGACAAAATAAGATAACGAAAGAAACTAGGTAGCTCATGTAAAAGTGCGCAATGAATTACAATTGATTGACAGTAACAGTTCAAAAATGGTAACAGTCTATTTTCATGTTTTGCACTAGATTAAAGGACAATATCTCAGGTGTATCAGATACTTCCATCACCCGTTTTTTTTAAACATAAAAACAAAAAGAACCAGATATATTATTGTTGGTGTATTTGTTAAATCAGGGATTTGAATTAATTAATGAATTGACTTGATAGGTTCTGTCAATTGTACAATAGGGCTCATGACTCTAGTAATCTCATAAAATACTAGTTCGCATACCTTCTTAACATGAAAATTTCTTGGTATGAAATTAGACTATTTTAGTTATATAGCCAATGAAATACATTAGTCAAAAGTATTTTTCATCTTCAGAAGAATTGTTCACAAACATTAGGCTAAAAATTAAACTGTATTCGAAATTGCAATTTATGGTTGGTGTTTGTGCACAATTGATGACTCTAAGAATAAATTGTATTGCAAATTGAGCCAATTGATTTGTATGTGAACATTTATGTAATTTACTGTTACCATAAAGTAGTTTGAAACGTAATTGATAAATAATTCTAGATTAAATACATATTCCATTCATTTGCGCCTTGAACACTAGTGAGCCAGTCCATCTAGAGAGGGATTCTAGATATTCCAATATACGAAGAGAATACACTTCCAAAATAATAATAATAATTTTCTAATATTGCAACTAGATTATTTGAACTAATTTTGCTCCAATGAAAAAGGCTTTAATACAATAGACATGGGTAAATAAGGATGATATTAGCAGTTTTTCAAGAATTTTCTTGTTTTATAGCTTTTTTTACTTATTCAAAAATCAAGCTTTTGTAAATATCCGGTTATCTTTGAAATCACATTCAACATATTTAATTGTTCTAGGGGTTTGACAGAGTTCATAATGTGACTTTTTACATACTCTAACATTGTAAAATTATGAAAAAGTTGAGCTCAACGTAGTTAATTAAATCAAATACTCATTTATCCAGGTTCATTTATATTCAATAACTGTATGAAGCTCATCAAATGATGTAATTAAATCGATCCCTTTCTTATTATAGAGAATATTGCGACGGCAAACTTCTCAAATTCTGTATACGGCTGGGGTTTTCCCTCTTAGAACTATGTAGCGTGTACAAGGGTCAACGCCTGGAAGCTCTCATCAACTTTAAATGCCGGCGGCAAAAACAATTTTTTTTATATAGAAATACGTATAGAATTGCGAACTCGAGTCAAAATATGGCATATTTTACCGTGAAAGCCTTGCATGAACCAAATGATTTTTGGTGCCGGCTCATGTCCAAGCCACAAGTAGCTTATGTAGTTGACGACAGATCATGGTACAGGGCAATATAATCACCAATTTAAAAGGAAAAACAGAGTTTCAAAGATTCAACTTTTTATGTTGTTTGGTTGTTCTTGTCTCAAAAGGTCAACGTTCTAAAAGAAATTTATATATCTTAAGACCTATGGCGTAATCTGAGATTAATTTTAACAATATAGCAGACTGAACTAAGTATGATAGAAAGAAAAAAGAGGACCAAAATTGAACTCCACTAAGTCTGTTTCCGTAGAGAACAATTTTAAAGTGACGACATGTACGGCACTTTTTAAATATTTATCGGAAGGGCCTAGGGATGATTTTAAGGTGCATCAACTTTACGAATTTAGTTGGTGCGAGCAAAGCCAAGAAATCTTATTTTGTGATTTCAAAAGCCAAGTACAAGAGAAATAGCATTTTATGAAAACAAACATGATAAGCCATATACTCTGGAATATATAAACTGGAAGTTGCTCTTAGTTTTTTTTCTCATAAACTATAAGACACTCCGTTTTAAAATGGATAGCTCACTCCACAATTCAAAAAAATTGGATCCTGAGGACAGTTCTGACTTTGGTCAGAAAGAAAAGTACGTCGAAGCTACTGTATTCACTTCATCTCATAGTATTTCAGACGATGACTTTACCTATGAAATTAATGGCCAGCGAATTGAAAACTCTATATATCCTGATGTCAGAGCTGCTGTTTCAATTAAAGACGACCCCACAGTTCAAGTTTACCACTGGCGCACTTGGGTGCTTACCAGTGTGTTTGTGATAATTTTTGCAGGTGTAAACCAGTTTTTTTCTTTGCGATACCCGTCTTTAACAATTGGATTTGTTGTGGCTCAGTTAGTATCGTATCCCGTGGGGGTAGCTCTTGCAAACCTGCCCAATTGGCAACCGTTAAAACGATCTGGTGATGATACTATTTCACACGAGTCTTCATGGCGGGCTTGGTTCGATATTAACCCAGGAATTTACAGCTTGAAAGAACATGCGGTACTTACCATTTGTGTTTCTTTAACCTCTTCGTCAGCTTATGCAATGAATATCTTGATTGCTCAAACAAACTTTTATAATCAGGATTACTCTGTCGGTTATGAGATTTTGTTGGTTATTACTTCTCAAATGCTGGGCTATGGATTAGCAGGACTCACTCGTCGCTGGGTGGTGTACCCTGGAGCAATGATTTGGCCAGAGACATTGGTTTCAACTACTCTATTTACCACAATTCATGGTGATCATAGAAAAACTGAGGCTAATGGATGGACCATTTCTCGTTATCGCTTTTTTCTAATTGTTTTGGTTGGTGCATTTGTTTGGTACTGGTTTCCTGGGTTTATTTTTACTGGACTATCTTATTTTACATTTATTTGTTGGATTGTACCAAAGAACCGAGTTGTTAATCAGCTATTTGGGTATCGATCAGGATTAGGCCTTGTACCTATTACTTTTGATTGGACTCAAGTGACTCAGGTTGGAACTTCACCCTTAGCCACACCCTTCTGGGTAACTGCTAACATGTTTGGCTCTGTGGTCTTGTTTTTCTGGATTATCGTTCCCATTCTTTATTACAAGAATGTATGGTACAGCAAGTACCTTCCAATGATGTCCAGCACAACTTTCGACAATACTGCTAAATCTTATAACGTGAGTCGTGTGTTGAGTCATGATCTTGTACTCAATGTAACAGCTTATGAAGAGTATTCTCCGCTATTGATCCCATTTTCATATCTCATGTCCTATGCGTTAAATTTTGCAGCTGTAATTGCTGTGTTTGTGCACTGCGCATTGTATCATGGTAAAGACATTGTTGCAAAACTTAAAGACGCTGCGCATGGCGGGGAAGATGTCCACAAAAAATTAATGGCTCGATACAGAGAAGTTCCTGATTGGTGGTACCTTATTTTAACTGTTATCGTTTTTGCATTATCCATAGTTGTTGTGACTGTGTATGACACGCAATTACCAGTTTGGGGTTTGATTGTTAGTTTACTAATTTCCCTGGTCAACTTTTTGCCTCAAGGTCTCTTGGAAGCCATCACCAACCAGCATGTTGGCCTCAATATTATTACAGAACTAATTGGTGGATATCTTTTCCCAGGAAAGCCTATTGCAAATCTTATGGTCAAGCTTTATGGATTTATTCCAATGAGGCAAGGATTGGATTTTTCACGCGACCTCAAACTTGCCCAATATATGAAGGTTCCCCCACGCCTACTCTTTTGGATGCAAATTTACTCTACCGTTTTAGCAGCTCTTGTTAATGTTGGTGTGCAACGGTGGATGCGATTCCATGTTGATTCTATTTGTTCATCAAATCAGCCGAACGGATTTATTTGTGCTAATGGCCGTACCATTTTTAATGCATCCATTATTTGGGGAGCAGTTGGTCCCGGTCGAGTATTTTCTCCTGGTAAAATGTATAATGCAATTCTTTGGTTTTTCTTAATTGGAGGAGTTGTTCCATTTATTACCTTTTTTCTTCATCGCAAATTTCCTAGAAAGTGGTTTGGAAAATTGAATGCACCAGTCTTTTTCACAGGTCCTGGAAATATTCCGCCATCTACTGGTGTCAATTATGCTGCATTCGCACTTTTTGGATACATTTTCAACTATCTTATTCGCAAACGCTGGAGAGCATGGTGGGTGAAGTACAATTACATTCTTTCTGCTGGATTGGACTCTGGAGTGGCCATTGCAACTGTCATTATCTTCTTGTGCGTGACTTACCCAGGAGGGAAATTAACTTGGTGGGGAAACACTGTTTGGAAAAAAACTCTGGACTACAATTCCACTACTTATTATACTTTAGCTCATGGTCAGACCTTTGGCCCAACTACCTGGTAATGGAGGTTTTTCTATTAGTTTGACTAGCACTGATTAATCTAATTTTTGTTCTTTATGACGTGTAATTTATGTTTATTTGAAAGTTAAATTTGTATTTATTTCATATTTTGTGTAACGCTATGATCTACATCGGATGTTGTATACAATGCGTAGAAGCCAGAACTGTTTGCTGTGCTACAAAAGTGATTCACATGGATGGAAGTAGATGTTGAGTGCTTTGGATATGCAAAATATTAAAAAATAAAATAAATTAATTAGTTTATATCAATAGATGCAAATAACAGTACATAGTTCAAAATGATTGCAATGTTTGTGACACCAATTTATACATTACTGATTTTGCTAGATTAGAAATAAAAACACAAAATCAAATTTAGGTCAGTATAATTTCCACCAAATTAGTTTCTAGACAGTATTATAATGTTGAACTAAACCCATATAGATTCACCGATGAGCTCTCATAAGAAAATTATTTATTGCATACTTTTATTCATTGGATATGTATGAGCTAAAGTGATTGAGATACTAGTCGCTAAACAAACGGTATAGATAAGAGGATATAAATAGGAAACTCTTGTTTTGATTATTCTCTTCAATTGAAGTATATCAACCCTGGAGGTTTCAGGCAGTGAAAAATAAGTTTACTTCATGAGTATGCTTTCGATTTCTGGGTTGTATACCTCAAGGTCTTAATATGACTAAAGAAGAAGCCATTACACTCTATCATCAGGTATACTGACCAACCACTTAATTGCTTAAACACGGGATGCTGGATAATGATATCAGAGCGAGAACTAAAAAAAGATTTGAACTTTTTATAAAATATAAACTGGATTCTTATAATTTTTATAAAGTCTAGACGACTGTGCTTCACATGGAAGATTGCAAAGTTTGGCCTTTGTGTTATCATATTTCAGTACAATGGTGAGATTTATAGTGTATATATCTCAATGCCATGAATTAGTAGTGGTGATCCATAAACTTTACACTTGACTATTCACGTTCTTACTGGTAATCCATACGGCAGTATTCTCTATTGTATAGAAACCGTTTTTTATTCAACTTTTTTTATAGAATTTTATTTAATTCTTTTTATATAAATTCATATATTGGCATTGATCACATGGATAGTTTTTAACTTGTAACGGCGATTTTTAATTCAACTAAAGTTCAAAGATTTTATCTGACTAATTTGAGCAGGTTTAAAGGCTGGAACCTTTTATTCTCCACCTTGAATATGGTATACCCCAGTTGTGTGATTATTCAAAGAAGCCGAGAAGGTAGTACCAGTGAGAGTAGTGCAGAGTGGTGGATGGGTTCCTATGACCAGTGGTATCCTGACTTTTTCTAGTATTAAAATGAACCACGACAAAAAGAATATTAATAATAAAAAGGGTATCACGTTAAGAACAAAAAAGATACAATAAATGAAAATGTTTTCATGATAGTGGATATGGGCCACTTGAACACCAACTGGCAATTGTATTTTCATATTTTCATTATTTAAGTTTTAGTCAAAGTCCATGGAGATGTAACCAAAATGTCATTCCTAAGGACTGGCTGGTTGTTTCAATATATGGGGAATGATGCTATTGAATAAGAATTTGTAAATCATGACAATGACAAAAAGAATTACGAAACGTGCATCTAGAGACCAAGTGCCAAGGTTCACAATTTCAATTCAAAGTTTAGATTTGTTTTAATTTTTAATAGTTGCAAGACATGAGGCAACCAATATTTTTAATCACAACAGAAGCAAATAAATAGTTCTCGTATGGGCCAGTCGGTATATACAATCACCATCTACTCGGAGAAACTGGCCGTGACTCCGTTGTATCACAGGAAGTGAAAAAAATGGGCTGTCAGAGGTCAAAGGAAATGAACAGTCAACGTCAACTTAACGGCGCGGATTTAAACGAAATCAATAAATCGAAATTATATGCAAGGTTAAATCCAACTTCAGCCTCGTCCTGGTTCTGATTCGTTATCTTTTTCATCTCGGACAAAATAAATTTTATTGTCTCTTTCTGTATTATTTGAATTTTATTTATTTTTTTTAGTTTGGGCTTCTATTCTGACTCCATAACGAGGCTATGCGACTTGGACCGTGGACTTGGCTTGCCAATGTACAGAAAACTTTGTGAGACTTGTTCGATACGCTGAAATTTTCAATGTCCATATGAAATATGTAATAATACAAAATAATGAGCTTTGATATTCGTTACAAAAATTCAATCAGACTTTAAAACTGAAACTCTGGACTAAGCAACTTTATTCAATTTGTAATGACTCTGTAAACAAGTCAATGTCAATTCAATTAGGATTCTTTAGGATTCTGTAATCAATTAATTCAGAAAAGTACTATATCCTTCTCTATGAGCACATTTCATTTCGTCAAGACGTAATGTCAATATTTATATATCAGCATTAATACAAAGGAAAAATCAAAAATGAGTACAAATAAATAAAACAAAGCAGATAAAAACAAGAACAATACAAAAAAAAACTAAAGTAAAAGAAAAACATCAATAACTTAATGAACCAACACTTCAAGGAGTGTTAATTGGATGTGTATTTGCAGTCGTTTCAGTAACGCTTGTAGTAACAGGACTTATCGGTGCGGTAAAATCGTGCTGGCATAAGGGGCAGCATGCTCGTCTAGTAGTGAGCCAAGGAACAATACATTCATCGTGGAAAACGTGGTGACAAGACAGATTTCTAATTAGAACTTGGTTGCCTTGGGGCTTTGGCTCTGGGTCTTGGCCTTGATCTTTGGTCTCAGATGGCTGTTCTTCATCTTTCAGTGTCTCTGTGGATTGCTCTTGATCTGCCTTAACTGGCTGCTCCTTTGCTTCGTCAGTTTGGCCTTGGACACGAGCTTCGTTCCGGGAAATGGGTACTGGGTCAATCTCATCTTCATGGCCAATTACTCGCTGACAAATTGCGCAGGCTAGATTGGGATCCATTGTTGATGGGGTCAACGAAGCCAAGTCAATTCCATCCTCACCAGAGTCATCATTATGGCCATCTGTGTCATCATTATTGTTTTTTGGCACCACACCTAGTTTACGTCCAGCTTTATACTCTTCCAAGAATTTGTCGTACGTAATAGCAGGATACATTGTATCTAGCTCCTCCTTTGAGATCACAGCATGTTTCAACTTTTTGCCATGTGTAGTTCTTCTGAGTTGACGTGGGGTGGTTCCAGGCACTCCAACAGTAGCTCCGCGGAGTGATCTGCGTCGATACCTAATGGAAAAACCAATGACAGAAAGCAGGGCTAAAACAATGATCAATGACCCTACGGTGATGAAAATTGTAGATGAAGGGATGGAGCTAGAGCTTGAACCTGAACCACCAGAGCCCGAGTTAAATTGGCGTTTCTTAAGTAGCTGTAAATTGTCATTCTTGCTGATGGGTGCTGGGATAGGCAGAGCCAAAGTCGCAGTAGTAAAATGGAGTAGTAGAAGAATTCCAGTTGTTAGAAGAAAGGTGTAAATCATAACTAGTTGAAAGAAAGAAAAGAAAGATAGTTTATAAGAAGATCAATATTTGTAAAACAAAAGAGAGAGAGAGGGAAAAGTGTGGAGGAGAAAGAAAAAAAGAACTGGGCATGAAAGAGGAAGATCATTAACATTTTATACTAGAGCGGAGCAACTAAGTCGTCCGATGTATGTGTAGATTTTTAGTTTAGGATAGTTTCAAGTTATTTAATTATTAGTATTCCATAATAACCAAGATAATAAATTAAAGTAAACTAAACAAGCTTTGAGAGTCCCAAAAGGGCTGAATGACAGATTCTGAGTTTGCTCATGACTTGACAGTGAAAATGGGTACACAAGAGACAAACAAGACAAAGACAAAAAAAAGCACTGCCCTGTCGCTATCTTTCATAGTGTCAATCGATATGAGAGATATATGAATTTCGTGACCGTTTGTAACCTACTTCAATACCCACTAAAACCCTTGAGTGGCTTTAAGTCCTCGCACTAGTTCCAAAACTCCATCGACTTATCCGCAGTCCAATAAAAGAGAGATTAAGGTCCAAGTTCTAGATCTCTGTCTGGGTCTGACGTTGGAAATTTCATGATGGGACAACCAATAGTCCTTACAAAATAAAATAAATAAAATAAATGAAAATGTAGGCTGATGACCGTTGACGATTAGGTTGGTTCGGGTGTTGATGACATGTAATATATACCATCTATAGTAGATTCCAATGTACACTGGTTTCGAATTCGGGGACTAGAATCTCTGTGGACTCGTATTTCAGGTTCACATTTTCAAGTATGTGGGATGTTGCATTTGGTTTTCCATACGAGAGAACTTTGCTTAATTAGGATTATGAAAAAAAATACATGCAAATTCAAAAAACAATGTTATTTCCATTACAAAGTCATATTAATTTACTACTTCTTTATAAACGACAATGTTCATAAAATAAAATAAAGAAATAAGAATTATGGACTGAGATTGACTTTCAAATCCCTTTCGTTTAAACGTTCTTTCTAGTCTTGATACCTGTCAGCTTGCTGAGCAATCAGATGGATACCCTGGCTTTCGTTTGAACAAACGTCATTAACCCCAAAATGCAGTGCCCACTCGTGGTCGTTATGAGGACAGACGTAAAACCGTTGGTCCTTATTCAGCGACAATAGTGCTCCGCCCTCTGGTCCTGACAAATTCCATGTCCGCGCTGCCTGCGACGGCTGATCCGTCAAAGCCACCTTGTCCGTATCAGCGATTCCAACGCATTTCTTGCTCGATCCCTCAATTAACACTCCTGACGCAGAGTCAATGTGAAATCGGAGCGGTGGAGGAGGCCGTTGACTTTTCGGACCGGCGTCTTTAGGCGCACCACTTGGACTTTCACTTTTTCTGAATGTCAAATAGCGATCGTCTGAAGTGACTAATGGTAGGTTCATTTCAAAAATATTTGCATGTTTATGGCTACTATCATGGGCCTGATCAAGAGGAACTCCTATGATGAAAAAAGGTCGGTCAGAATGGGGGTTTTCAGCTTGTTGGCTTCGCGCATGTTTGTTGTTATGTCGACCAGGCTGGCCTGGTTTAGGCTTAACATGACCTGGAGGAGGTGGGGGTGGTCGTCCAGGGCCAGGTGGAGGAGGTGGCCGTCCAGGACCAGGCCCAGGCCCAGGCCCAGGCTCAGGCGGTCCTCTTCCATTTGATTCAGGTCCTGAATCTGAATCACCAAATTGTCTAGCAAACATCTTCTTTCCCGCTGCCGCCAAACTCATAGGATGAGCAGCAGCAGCTGCAGCCAATACCTTTGATAGCATCTTTTTGGAAACCGCATCGGTCGATTTAGGATGATGATTTCGATGGTTTTCAACCTTGACTTGCGCATTGTCCTTTGCAGGACCAGCGCCAACATGATCATTTGGTTGAAGAGCATGGTTAGACTCAATCTTAACGCCTTGATTTTGAAGTGACCAAACTGTGCCTGAACAGAACACAAGGGTACAAGTGGCTATAGACCAAATTGATAATTTCATTTCGAATTCCAGGAAGTATGACTTTCTTTTCAATTCTCTCTCAAGCCCAGATTCATGATAATTGAGAGAATAAAAGGGCAACATGGCGATGCTTTATAGACGTTTATGAAAAGCGATATGATATTCGTTCTACATGTTGAGTTTGGCTTTAATATCGATGCAAAAAAGACCAAGCGCTTTGTGCGTGCTGTGGAGTGAAGAAATCGCATTAAGTGGGGTGCTGGATTTGGTATTCCTTCATTTCAAGTTGACAATGTGCCATGACCAATGCTAATTTGATTACTAGATTCATGTTACGCATGGGCTAGGCTTGTGCTGAGCTCGAATGGCATTTCATAATTTTAACCTTTGAATTATGCCAGTGATCATGGGAAACCCATAAATGATGTGTGCAATTGTGCAAGTGTACAAGTGGTCTTAGTAGCAGCATTCCATACTATAACATTTAGTACTATGGTATTGTCTGGCATGATAACCTATGGTACGACTACCTGCATTTTCTTTAGTATCTCTGCAAGTAAATCCAAGATCTGACAAACTATAAGCAGAGACACTCACCATGTTAATCATCTTTGGGCTTTTACTAGATCAACAATTGGCTAGCAAACCAATTAAGCTTTGGAGAGTTCATGTTATAGGCTGTGATTGTTCATCTGTTTTTTTTGCTGAAACCTCCAAAAGGCCTTGATATGTCTATCTTATTCTTCCAAGAAGAGGTATGTTCTGTTCAGGGGTTGAGTGCAAAGTTTTTAAGTGTCACTTAGTATCCTGTAAAGTTCATAAATAATATTTTTAAATATTATCAATTTCAGGTTGAAAACTTTGAAGTTGAGGTTAATTCGAGTTGAAAGAAGGTTGAAAGGTTCGAGCAGTTGGTACGCACACAAAAAGTTGAATAAAGACACAAGAAAGCTTAAATTGGAAATAGGTAAACAACACAAAAAGTATCAATATTTGTATACTCAAATTGACTTTATATTCAATTATTTTCAATTCCTCAACTTCTTCTTCTTTATATTTATTTATTTATTATCTCATTTCTATTCATCTCTTCACTTTTTATTCATCTGCCAAATATCAAAGAAAAAAAAACCCAGGCGTATAACCCTTTCTAATTGATTTTTTTCTCAATACGTATCTGGATACTTGGACCTCTTTTAATTTATTTCTGTTAGTCATTTAGCCCAAAACGACCGACGATTGACGCCCACAAAAGCAGCAGCGAAATCTACAAAGCCTAAACTGCTTTCTATATATTATAAGGTGACGACCCACTATAGGGCTGGATTTCATACTCTTATTGGAACCTATTAAAGATTTATTCTTTGTCTGTCCACAGTGAAAAAACAAGAAGTAGAAGAAGCAGAAAATAATAATAATAAAAAAGACAGACAAGATCTAATAAATATAAACAAGGCGGGCTTCTTTTTTAAAAAATTATTTTTTTGCTATTATTTTATATTCATATTTATTTTTATATCTCCTACTATATTCCCTTTCTCTCTCCCTCTTTTCCTTCTTTCCTCTTTCCTCTTTATCCTGTTCACTTCCTTCACACTATCTCGAAATGCACAAAGGTAGCTTGTTCCCGCTCTTAGGAGCCATATTCTCCTTTGCTACAACTGTTCTGATCGTTTTCACCCTGATTGGAAGCATCAAACCTGTAGCCGTGCTTGAAGACATTTACTTTCTGAAGCTCGACTCAGCAAACATCAGCACTGATATCGTTCCAAGCCTCAAAGAAATGTCAAGCGACGATGACAACAAACTACACAAGTACGATTCATATACCATTGGTCTTTGGGGGTACTGCTACTCCTCAAGCAACGAAACTGTAGGATGCACAGATCCATCTACCAGCTATCATTTCGCTCTGGTTGATATTATTTATGATACTCTCGGATACTTTGTAACCGTCAAATCGCCTGGTAACCTTGATGATACCAACACCAAAATCCAAACCATGTCGAAATCACTAGTGGCCATTTACATTGTATCTGTGGGATGCGCTTTCGTGACACTCGTTCTAGGAATCATTTCGATATTTAGAAACCGCGTTGTACGAACCATCACTGCTGTACTGGCGTTCATCGCCTTTGCAGCAACCCTGGTCGCTTCCGCAGTAGCAACTGGCCTTTACCTATATATTCGAGAACAGTTCAACAAAGACAGCTCTAGTATCCCAGCAACACTTGGTAAAGTTGGATTTGGTATTTCATGGGGAGCTACCCTTGCTTCGCTTTTCGCTTTCATCTTTGCCAGTACTAGCATGTGCTTTGCTCGACGAAACGCGGGCTCGTCGGCTATCCCTGAAAAGCAGCCATTCCTTGAGCCTGCTCCAATAGATCCTGTTCCAGGCTTCAGCAGTCCTCAGCAATACCAATACGCCCCTACTAACAGCAGTGTAAGTGGTAGTGGATATCATAATCCTTCAGTACAAAATCATGGCAGCACCGGACATCCTGATATCTTTAGCAACTATTCATCATATCACGGACATTCAGCGAGTATGAGCAATGAGCCCCAGTTTATTCAACCCACTTATTACGATCACCAAGGAGAAGCAAGGAAGTAAAAAAAAAAAAATTAAAGATTCCAAAGTTTAATGCAATTATATAAAATGAAAATGAGAGGAACAAAAGGGAAATAATTGAAAAAAAAGTCAAATAAACAAATAAATAAATAATTCCATAGCTATTTAATGAAACGATGAGATATTTACAAGTTAAACCAAATGAAGAGTAGAAACTAAAACTTTGCAAAAGCATGGAAGCACAACAACATTAGATGTGTTGTTTAGATAAAAAGTATTTTTTGGCCATGCACGTGACTTGACAGTCGCTTAATATTCCTTCTAAGAAAAACACAAAATAAACCTTTCTTTTCTTTTTCTTAATGTGGTTAGTCTACATCTCGACAAAAAAAAAATAGGCGTCGTCCAGACCTTTCAACTCAACGTCCACAGTGACAGTTATAAGATACGGAAAATATATGTTTTAGAGTAACATAAAAGAATAGATTGTGATCTTAGATGGTTCTTCCATGGACTAACCGTTATGGGGGTTAGTCTTTGTTGGTTAACAATCAAACAAACGAATGGTCATACAAATCAAAATTTGTTCTTTTCTCGTTTTGCCTACAAGTCGAACTTAGAGGAGTCACAAAAAGGCCAATTTATGAATTGATGGTGGTGTTATATTAATATCAAGCGCTAGAAGTTATATTGTACAGGTATTCAATAAAAAATAACAGTTATGAATGATTTGAGACCGTTTATCACTTAGTCCCCCTGGACTGCATTGGCGACTAGATACTGATTTCTATGATTCTCCTTATAGTTGATTTCCCTTTCACCTTTACCCTAACTCCCTCACTCATTCCTACGCCGTTCATCACCGAGCAATTAATGATATCCAATCACCTACTGGCTAAGATGATTATTAACTCCAATTACAAGACTTTGATTTGTTTTTTTTGCTCACTTTTTTCAAGTAGCTCCATAGACCTATTTTGCTCACAAAATAATTAAAAGCTGTAAAGCCGGGTAACATTTAAATTGATTTAAATGGGTTTTTCAATCAGCCTTTACATTTCTATCACAATCATTATCATCATCATCATCATCATCCTCATTTTCAAAGCCAAGTTAAAAGCAAGGCAGAAAAAAATCACCACATACATTTTTACAGAAAACACAAAAATACCAAAAATAACAAAATCAAAAAAAAAATAAATAAATCAAAGCAATTCCAACCCAGCCATTCATAAACGATGAGACCTGCACACCATGAACCTACAAAAGTTCAAGGTGCTATCAATGAGGTAAGAATAATAATAATAATCTTCAACCTGAATTTTTGAAATGTCCCCAGAAATTCCCAATTATCCGTAATAAATACCTCGACTATATTTTAATCTTCATTTTGTTTACACACTATTTCAATTTACAACCAGTACAATCTACTTTTGAATAATTAACTAATTTAAATACCCATGTACTTATAGATTATTGATGGCGCAATCTACGGAGGGCTTATTGGACTCATGGCTGGAACTGCGTTTCATATGGCGTCAATGAGGTTTTGGCCTAGGTATAGTGCACTTACAGTCCAGTTCCGAACGTTTATAGGTGTTGGCTTTGTGGTCACTCCCGCCTGCTGGCGCATTGATAATAACTTGCTCAAGTATGAACGTAAGATATCGTTGCAGCATAAACAAGAGCGACGGAGGAAGCTTGAGGCTGCTGTTGAGAGTGGTGAATATTCAAGGTAAATTTTGGGTTTGCTCCTTGTGCAAAGGACTCAAAGTTTACTTCATGTCATGTTATATGCTATCATTTTTATCATTTTTATTATTTTTATTATTTTTTTATTTATTTTTATTTTTATTTTCTATTGCAGGTATTTACTTTTCTTTTCATTTTTGTGTCATCACTTGTTATGTCAGTTTATTCTCATGGTTCAACTAAATGTTATCTTCTATTTTGGTATATGCTTCTCTTTTTTTGTGACATGTAATTTTTATTTTTATTTTACTCCTGGTCGGGATGCTCGTAATCATCGGGATCAGCTTCCTCCTTGGATCGTTTAACTCTGTTCCACAGAGAAACTCGACTATCCAGAACAAAATCAAAAATAACCATGAACCAGCTGGTATGAGAAGGAAGAGGGTCATAAAACTCTTTTGCAATCTTGTTAAGTTCAGGTAGACGAGTCCAAGGAATATAAGGGAAATCGTGGTGCTCGTTATGGTAGCCTGCGTTGTATACAAAAATATTGAGAGGGCCGTAGTAGCTGAACGTCTCGGGAGGAGCGACCTTAGACACTCCTGACAGGTGCTCAGGGATATCCTGTTGCTTAGTTTCCAGAACATAGTGCTCGGCAATAAAATGACCGGCAATAGGGTGCCATGAACCTGCTAAGAAAGCAGACAGTAAAAAGTACTGTAGTGCTCTCCAGCCCACATATTTGACAAGGATTACATCCACAACAACTTGCACCAATATGTTGAGGAAATGAATATTGGAAAATGGCAGTTGCATTACAAACATGGGACGTAAAGCATAAAAAAAGATTTGAAACGTTGCAAAGAAAGCTTTACCAGCAACGTTACTTAACACAATAGCTTCGAGGCTCGTCGGGAGATCAGTATCGAAATCATTATCACCCAAGTACTTGTGGTGCAGCAAATGGTAAGGCCCGAATCCAGCACTGTACGGAATTCCAATAGGTAAATTGGCTACAATTGCAAACAACTGGTTGTGGATTTTTTTCTTAAAAGCCAAATTATGTGACATTTCATGGATGGCCAGAAACACATTATGCGAGCTTGTAGCACCAATAACGTACGCACACAGCCAGAATTTCCACGAAAGAAACGGTTCATTTCTTAGCAGATATGCCAACGTGAACTGTAGAATAACAACTCCGCTGACAACGTACTTGGTTAATGGTTCAGGTCCACATAGCTTGGTGACATGGGGGTGTGCCTTGATAATTTCCTTACGTCGACTTCGGTGTGGTTCCTCCTGGTAAGTCCAGTAGAACTCGTCAGATATCTCCTTTGCACTATCAGCTGCAGTAGCTTCTGTCTTAGCTTGCACAGTTGTCATTTTCAAAGCTCAATATCGAGGAAAAATAAAGAACAGAGTGTGAGAGTACTGAGAATAAAAAGGACAAACTGTAAAAGAAAGAAAAAAAAGAGTGCAAGAAGAATTAAAAAAAAAAAAAAAAAAAAAAAAAAAAATCTAATTATATCAAGGGTAAAAATAAAAATCTGAGCTTTTTTTTATTTATTTTTTATTTTTATTTTTTAATTTTCACAGTATTAATTAATTTGTATGATGATTTTTTTTCCCGAGGAATATCAATTTTTGAGTTTTTGACACTGACACGTTTAGGACCTGGCACAATTCTTAAAGAAAAGAAAAAAAAAAAAAACCAGCATTGTTCAATACATTCACTATTGACCTGGAATCTCTCAATTGTTTGGCCGTCTTGACCATGCTCAGTGTTGATAGGATAATGTCAACTCATTCATGCCCATGCATTTTCAATTAACCTACTCTCCTCTGCCCTCCTAATAATAAAAATATTAAGCACCTACTCGTTCATACTCGGGTGCTTACGTGACACATTGGAGTGAGCTGACGTTATCATCTCCAGCCTTTGAAATTGTAAGGTGTTTGGTGGTCTCCGCCTATAATCGTTGCGCTACCGCCAAAAGGAAAACTGCTTCATACGTGAAAATTTTGATTTGTTCACTATTCAAGTCGTTTTTTGGTGATTGACGAGGAAAAGTTTTCTCAGCTTACAGTCCCAAAGTTATTCATTCTTAGGTATGCGTGAGAATCTATATTCTTTTATATATTATTTTGTTCTGAGTTTCCCTATAAGATCTGGCTTGATTTTCCCTTTGGCCTCCGCAGTTTCTTCCGAATACAACAGCCACAACTCTCCCCCCTCAAGACTTGTTTCTTTTAAATATATCTAACCTTCTTTTCATCTTTTTAGTATCTGGTAGATTCATCCATATACAATGCTTTCCACTCGCCGGGCTGCTGTTATGCTCAGCTCAAGACCTCTGCTTGCAATGTCTGCTCGTTTAAGAATCAGCCAATCTGTTCTCCCCACATTATCCAGAGTAAGTTTGTCTGAACTTCCTCGTTAGTCTTATTCATTGTTAACTTTTGCATTAGGCATACTCGTCTGCTTCAGAGGAGGATGTTCTGTTTGTGCCTAACCGTGCTGTCAGAACCATTCAATTGAACCGTCCTACCAAGCTCAACTCACTCAACAAGTCAATGTGTGACAAGATCACCCCTCGTCTCGTCGAATGGGCTAAATCCGACGTAGCTCGTACTATCATTCTCAAGGGTACTGGTAACAAGGCCCTTTGTGCTGGCGGTGATGTTGCTGCTTTGGCAACAAGCATTGCAGAGAAAGGCGAAGCTGGCTCTGCTGAATCAACTTCTTTTTTCAGAGATGAATACACACTCAATCAGCTTATCGCTACTTACCCCAAGCCTTACGTTGCAATCATGAACGGTATCACTATGGGTGGTGGTGTTGGTCTTAGTGTCCATGCTCCCTTCCGTATTGCTACTGAAAAGACTCTATTTGCCATGCCTGAAACCGACATTGGCTTCTTCCCTGATGTAGGTGGCACTTTTTTCCTTCCTAGACTCGATGGTGAGATTGGAACATATCTTGCTTTGACCTCCGACCGCTTGAAGGGTTATGATGTTGTTTCTGCTGGTGTTGCCACACACTATGTTTCCGAAAGCGTACTGCCCGAACTTGAGGCCAGACTCGCTGAAATCATTTCTGATGACAAAGTTATTCCCACTGACCCCTTCAACCTTATTAATAACGTTCTTGAGGAATTTGCTTCTGACGCTCCTGAAGGCTACACATTTTCTCTTACTGGTGAGAAGAGAGAACTCATTGACCGTGCTTTTAGCAAGTCTACTGTTGAGGAAATCGCTCGCGTTCTTGAAACAGACGGCTCTGAGTTTGCTCTCAAGACTAGAGAAACTATTCTTGCTCGATCTCCCACTAGTGTTAAGACTACTCTTCAAGCCTTCCGCAATGGCAGGGATATTGGCATTACTGAGGCTCTTTCAAGAGAGTACAACCTTGCTGAGAAGTTCATGTACCATCCCGACTTTTTGGAGGGTGTTTCTGCCAAACTGCTCACAAAACCCGCTCGTGCACCTCAATGGAACCCTGCCACTCTATCTGATGTTGGAGCTGCATCCGTTGCCGAGATGCTTGAACCAAAGAGTGATTCTACTGCTGAGCCAATTGAGTTTGTCAACTCTAACGAAACGTTTCTTCAGTACCCTCACAAGTTTGGTCTTCCCAGTGAAACTGATATTCAAAACTACATTACTGGCGAGGATGGATCTGACCGTGAGTTCAAGGTTTCAAAGGAAGAGGTGTTTGATCACTTCCAGTTTGTAACTAGATCTAAACTTGGTGTTAACCGTAAGCTCAATGAGGTTCTGGCTAGAAAAACCAAGCCTGATCCTTCTGATGATACTCTCTTGGACTGGATTTATTAAAGAAAAAAAAGTAATAAATAAATACATTTGTAAATAATTGATAAAGATAAGGACCAGTTCCTATTATATTGCTGTATTGACCAGAATATATTATGACCGTTGCTTTCCACACCTTCATCCACCCTGTAATAAACCACTATGATCTTTAGTGCAATGAATTTTGACTGCTGATCTACGACCTTCATAAATCATTCACTGTAAGAACAAGTCTGTTTCAAGTTGTCATGACCCTTCATGACCCTCCCCTGTCTTTTAAATACATTTACCAGAGAGATGCTGATCATGGAACATTTTCTGTGTTTGAAGAGACCTAAAAGACACAAATATATCTACAACATGATCCTTGTAACGGTCATTTCTTCAGGAAATATAAATAGGGCATCACTTCCTACAAGTCCTCCCCTTCTCTAATTCATTTTATTATCAAATCTAATAATAATATACCAAAATATGAACTCGTCCATGAGCAGTGATTCTGATGGTACTGGATTCTCCAGTATCTTGCGATCAAGTAGCACAGGTAGTGCAGGCAAAGAAAATTCTCTGCTTTCCTCACACTCTGCAATTGCTGGAGGACCAACAAACTTGTTTAACATGTCGGCGTTCAGTCCTCTGGGCAATGGAATGAGAGGAGAAGCACAAGGAAATGGACCAACAGCTTCCATGGGGTTTAATAACTATGGCTCTTCCTTGAGTCCTTTTGCGCGTCAGCACCAGCACCAGCACCAGCACCAGCAGCAACAGCAACAGCAACAGCAACAGCAACAGCAACAGCAACAGCAACAGCAACAGCAACAGCAACAGCAACAGCAACAGCAACAGCAACAGCAACAGCAACAGCAACCACAAGTACAACATCAACACCAACACCAACACCAACACCAACAACAATACCAGCCGCAGCAGTACTCCAATACTTCTCAATTGACATTGTTCCAGCTTAATCAAACATCGCCACGGCAGCAACCACCCCAGCTACAGCAACAACAACGACACCTTTTCATGCAGCCACAGACCCAATCATTTCAATCCAAACCGCTGAATACTCCTAGTGTTAGTAGTGTTTCAAGTACTTGGTCTCCCTTAAGTGGAGGTTCTCAGCATCAACTGCCCCCATCACAAAATCAGCTCTCATCCCAGCAATATATTTCTACTGGAGTAATACCTAGTAGAGCCAACTCTAATCCCTCAGTTATTGGTTCTGGTCGTAGATTGGCGTTGACCAATTCTGAAAATATACGATCAGACCCTCTTAGGTTTCCAAGTCAGCTCCTTGAAGAGGATGGTGTAATTGATAGTGATGGTTCAATTGCTGCACAGCTTCACCGCAGAGATTTAGAAGTCCAAGTACTCAAGTTGGAAGTAAAGCGTTTGACTGGTTTGCTTCAGGCAAGTCATACTGAGAATTCTACTACTACCCAAGAGGTATACAAGGTAGACCCTGCTGTAGAAATGGCATTCCGTAATATGGCTAAAAGGTTGAAAGAAAAAGATGGAGAGGTGGCCAAGTTGCAATACCACTTGGAAGCCACAATGGCGGCTATTGGGGCATATAACCCCACCCCCAAGAGTGGAATAAACAAGGCTTCACATGCAAAGATCCAATTTCATGATCAAGGAGAACTTGCCCACAGACTCGTGACTCGGATCACTGCACTTCGAGACGAAAATAAATTACTAGGAGTAAGTAGCCCAAAGATTCACTCAAGTCAGTAACTAACTAAAGATAGAACATCGTGTCGCAAGGCCGAAGTGCACAGAGAGAAATTGAGATTGGCTTACTCAAGAAAGAAAATAGTGTACTCAAAGAAAAGTTGAAAAATATGAGCAACTGCAAGTGAATACATCCTAGTAAAATATGGTTAATATAGAAATATATGCGGTCAGATAAATTCTCGGTAAGTTTTGATAAAGTCAATTTATGCTGTAATATACAAAGAAGGATATGAGAACTATTCTGGTTCAGTTCTGCTTAAAGTGTAATTCAATCATCAAGGAATGATTATTACACAAGTTGGTGTATAGCTATCTTTGCCTTTAATAAGAACGAGCACTTTTTACTATCCTCGCTTACCCACTAAGGCTGCACAACCAGCTACGACAGATGGAAAATGTGTATCCATTAGGTATGTATGGCTCCTCAAATTTCCAACTGCAACCTCAGTGAACTCTAACATCCACTGAGCGAGTGGGACTATCCTCCACATCTATCAAAGTCAAAGTTTACTTGAGACTTCTCAAGTCCATAATATACCAATCTGCATCCAGGGAAGCTTCCGAAATCAAACCAAATGAATGAGAAGTAAAGGATCCTTTGAAATCCATTTAAAAGGTAGATAAATGCACGCCCTGATTAAAAAGCTCATAAGCCAAACAGCGAAATGTTTCAATGTTATTTTTTTTTTTTTTTAAGAGCGAGCACAGTTCCTCCTGAAATGCATCCGAAAATGTTAATTACAAACAATAATAAACAACCAAGAAAAAAAAAATAAATCAAATTTCAAAACTAACCTTCAGGTTACTTGGTGAAGAATTGCTTGCTTGTTATCAAATTTTCTCTTTCTTTGCCTTTATATCTTCAACGCCATTGACATTACGCTTAGCTGTTGTTATCAGTCTAGCTTTATTTATCAGCACGTGCATCTTATATCTGACTGACCTTGTCTAATAGTCGTCATTTGTCTTCTTTTCTTCTCCTTATTCACCTGATACTCGCTCGAGTTTTAGTGAAGTATATACGAAACCTTCGAATTATATCACATTAGGGCTCTACTTGATTTACGTTTTCATCATACTTCTTATAACGCTTGCCCCTGACAATGTCAGCAACTACACATAGCCATCTCTCGGAGTTCTACAACATGGTTAACAAGCCCTCAGGCTCAAACACACCGCCAGAACAAGCGTCGACTATACCCTCACATTTAGCCAATGGACGCTTCTCTCAGGCTAGCATGAGAAGTAATGACTCATATCATTCTCGTAATAACTCTATAATATCTCCCACTATGAGCCCGATAGATGGGCCTGAGCATCATTTCCATCATCCAGCCCACCAACCTCCACCGCCTTCCCGGTTAAGCTATTTCAGAAGACCGTCAGTCTCATCCTTTGGCACTGTCACATCTACTATTGCATCTACCTCATATGCTGAAGGAATCGCCACTAATCACCCAGATCTGCCTGCTCTCATTACTTCGCGCGACATTAATGAAACAATAAACTGCTATAGCGGAGTTGTTAAGGCTGCCCAACGTTACCGAGAAGCCCTTTTCAATGTGTCTGCGGCGGCAGCTGAGTTTGGCTCTGCGTTGGAGTCTTGCGCAAAGTGTAAGGGTGCTGGGTCTTCAGCCGAATCTCTTCTTGCAGCAGGCGGTCTGCATTACCTGGTTTCTAACCATCAGCAAATATTAGCGAAGTCCATTCAACGAACATTCGAAGCCCCTGTTACTCGTCAAATTGATTTGTTTAAAGCGGCCATGGCATTGAATGATGAAGAGTTTAAAAAGGAGCTGAAGGCGAAAACTCGTGAGCTTAAAAGGCATGAAATGGAAAATATGCGGTTGTCTCGTATGAGAGTGCGGAACCTTGCCGCTTATCGTAGCTCATTACTGGAGCTTACATCTCAGATTGATGACATTGATCGGCTTAAATACGAGCATTTCTGCCAGGTCTATGATGTGGCACAAAACACATCTACCAATATTCTGACATGTGCTGCATCAGTGGTGAGAGCTGAGGTAGAAATTTACGAGGGAGTTGCGCGCAAGGGCTGGTCTGGCGGTGGCCTAGACGACCTGATTGCAACCTGCCCAGACCCATTTGCTTCCCCCGAGGAGGATGAATTTGACACCATTGGTGGGGCTTCAATTTCAAAGTCATCTTTGGTGACGATTAACGGAAGTACAGCGAAGACTGGAAACAAATTTGTAGAAACAATGAAGGGTTTTTGGAACCCGTCACAATCGGTATCTGCTACGGGCTCTTCAACAGTTACTTCTGGATTGAAAAATTCTAATACAAACTTATCGTCTGTTTCCAAGTCACTTCCTTCAGGGCCCCCATCGCCTACAAGAAGCCAGCCGCACGTCAAAAGACCTAGCCTGTTCAGCATTCTCCCTTCAAAATCAATTCTTCCATCGCTTGATTCGCAAAAATCTGCCATAGATGATAGCGTATCATATGAGTCTGAGGAGGATAGAGGTAATAGCCGACTGGACGATAAGAGCAATATTTTAGATGGAATTAAGGACTTAAATGTAAATGAACATGGCTACAAGAATTCTAATGAAAAGGTAAAAGATGTTTTGAATTCCTCAGGTATATCCAAACCACATCAAATTCGGCCACTTATGGTGTCTCAACTTCGCAATAGTGGTGGTGATAGCAGCACAGAAAGTTCACCGTCATCTTCTGTGTTTAGTGGATTTACATCTCAGACAAAGACTAGCACTCCACTAGGGCAACGAGGACTTGGTATAATGACAACAAAAGCATCAACATCAGCATCTTCATCTTCACCAATATCTCCTAAGCACGATAATCCAGCTCATGACATTAACGAATCATCACCAAGCCGTCTCATTCTGGGATCATCAGAAGGCACAAACATAGGCCTTTCTTCATCAATAGTTTCAGCATCAGGGACAACACCGGCCACGGGGAGTAGTGTAGAGTCTACGACTAGTAGCACAACAACTGCCGAACATGCAGAGAGAAAGAATTTGTTACATGGTGGACCTGCAAGCTCAGTGGCAGATTCAGATTATATGCTTGGTTACAATGGGTGGGATCACGTTCTTTCCACCATGTCGAGTAATAATTAAGAGGTCTAATTTCCTTATCAGTGTGGGTTGTTGCTGGCTTTTCTGTTTTCTTTGTGTGTATATTAGTTTATTGTTTTTTCTGGCGTTTCCTCAATTCCTCTGATGACTTTGGGTAATATTTTTTCATCTCTTCCGTTCTATAGTAATGTAATTTTTAATAAGGCAATATCTCAGTCTTTTACCAATTGTAATAGGGTGGAGACATATTCATCTCTAGTACTAGTTTTTTGTTATCTTTTCTGGGGTTCCAAGATATATATGTATAAATTATTTTTCAGTGGCAGCGGCAATAGCAGCTGCAACAGACTCTTCTTTCTTTGGTGCCTCATCTTTTGGGGCGACTAAAGCCATGAGGGCTTCTCCTGTAGTCAATCCCTTTTCTTTCTGGTAATTGAAAATACGCACAACCTGGTATCCTGCAACAGCACCCAAGAAGAAGTTAACAGAAGCCAGGAGGTAGTTTTTAGGCTTGATGATCAAGCACCAACGAGTCCAAATAGCACCAGTTGCAAATAAAGCGACTTGCTGTGTACCAGACAGTTTCTCAACAGGTCTTTGAATATCATTGATTCCAGCAATGACCAGACTCCACTAGAACAAAATGAAGATTAGAACAGAAAAAAAAAGAGGAGATAAACCTCGGATAACACAACAGTTGGATCTTGAGTTTTTGAACAGATTTCATTTATAAAAACAAGCTTCGTACCTTCATAACAGGAGCCTAGATGATAATTGAAAGGTTAGATAGTGGTTCAACAGATATTATAAAAAAAGGCATTAAATTATTGCCTGTGTCGTTTCTCTTCATGAGTCACCCAGAAACAATCCAAAAAAACAACTATAGACATACCCAGAAGTGGATGGTCTTAGGACCAGTCTCTGAATTCATGAATCGTGCAAACTTGGATGCCATTATAAATATATATAAATATTAGATATAGGTGAGTGGGTGTAGAAAGATGATGAGTTGAGAGTGAGAAATGGTGGTGGGAATGGGGAAAAAAAAAAAAAAAAAAATTCAGCAACAGTGTGTGAGTTTGTTTTTGCCGTTGTTGAGGAATATTAATTACTGACTGATGAGTGACTGAGTGAGTGAGGGGAGTGGGATTCTCCCAATTTTCTAAACCCCACGGAGTTCGGAAATTCTCAACTAAAATTTACCGACCTCAATCCGACATCAACAACAGCACCAAACAACAGCGGTGATAAGATCATCACGAATCCCAAATGTTTGCTTGCACTGAACTTCAATAAACGGAATTGATCTCCATTAAAATCCAATTAGATTTTTCTTCAACTACAGTTCTGAATCCAACTGTAACAGTTGTTCCTTTTCAATTCCAGCAGAGTATAAGGTTGTCTCAGAGTACTATAAACTTTGAACTTACTTGCCCCCCACAATATTAATATCAGGTACTGAGGCCTAGTATTTGGGGTTGTCAGCTATCTGTACCTATTCATATGAAATGAAAATATTTCTCTTCCAGATATCATCAATACTTGATTATACTTCCATCTATTGACTGATATTCAGTGAGTGCAAGAGGTGAAGTCTTCAAATTAGCCAAGGTCGACTAGGAGCGACGAAATCGGCACCGCCGCCACAATGGAACTGCAATAAAGCTCTGAGCTCTTTCTGAAAATCGAGTCTACATTTATTTGAATCTCATCATCTCGAAGTTTTTGCTGTGATTTCCTCACAACTGATTTGATGAGACTACGACCACTTTATTTATATTCAAGATTGCTTCAAGTTCTGAAGTAGGCTACACGTAGTCGATTCGTATTTCGAAAGAGAGACCTTAATTAAAAGATTACTTCGGTCATTTCCGATATCCTTGATTTGTGTACAAGTATGACCGATTCTTTCTTGAAATCTCTTTTATGTTGACTATGACCGAATCTTTCGTTTTCCTATGAAATATGACCGAATCTCTTTTTAATCCACCTCCAAGTATGACCGATTCACCATTTTTTTAGGTAGTTTACATCTACTTCAACGAATAAGTTAATAAAGTATAAATTGCCTTTCAAATACCCTAGTACGTGATTTTTCATCAAATTTTAAGTTCCTCATTCCTGCTTTTTTTATATCCTTTATACTTGATTCAACGGTTTATTCGCATTTCAGTCATGTCTTTTATTACTTCAGTTTCGCAAAAACAGTTTGATCAAATTACATTACGCTATACTGATGTAATTGGTGCCAAACTTGGCGGTAAAGTTCTTTCATTCAGTGACCAGTGGTTCGCAGATGCGTCGAACTTGATCCAACCTAATCCGCCAATCCATCAGATTGGAAAATTCACACCTGCAGGTGCTTGGTACGATGGATGGGAAACTCGGAGACATAACACTGAACCGGCAGACTGGGTTATCATTAAACTAGGTGTGGCTAGTGCAAAGATCAAAGGTGTTGAAGTAGATACGGCCTTTTTTAATGGTAATCATGCCCCTGCAATTTCAGTAGAAGGTACATTTATGACCTCAACCTTGGAAAATGATGATGGTGATCTGGCTAATGCAAACTGGGAAGAAGTAATTGCAAAGACAGAGTGTGGTCCTTCACAGCGCCACTTCTTTGTACGAGAAGAAGTCACTTTGAACTCTTATACTCATGTTCGGCTCAATATGTTTCCTGATGGTGGGATTGCTCGATTCAGACTTTACGGCACTCCCACCCCAGTATTTTCTTCTGACATAGATCAAGTTATAGACCTGGCTCATGTTTCTTTAGGTGGCATAGCAGTATCATTTTCAGATCAACATTTTGGAGGTGTTGATAATCTACTAATTCCGGGTCGTGGCAAGGATATGAGCGACGGCTGGGAGACTAAACGATCAAGAGAACCCGGTCATGTGGATTGGGTCATTGTGAAATTTGGAGTTCCTGGCTATATTGACCGAATTATAGTTGACACTGCCAATTTTATTGGCAACTTCCCTCTCTCTGTTACACTGCATGGTCTTGATCTGAGGGGAATCTCAGATTCTAATACTGATAATGCTATAAGTCAGAATGATAAGCGATGGAAGTCACTTGTAGGAAATACGAGAACGGGTCCTAATAAAATTCATGAGTTCATCAGATCAAAAGGTGACGACACAACAAAGCAATCTACTTCTACCTCAGCTTTAGCTTTTGATGGGTCTCCTATTTCATCATTTCCCATTCTTGAGGCACTTTCAAATGAGGTTTTTACCCATGTAAAGCTTACCATTATTCCAGATGGTGGTGTAAAACGATTTAGAGTGTTTGGTCGTCGTGCTATGTAATTTTTAAAATATAAATTCATTTTTATTCCAGTGACACAAATTTACTACTGATATCATAATGTTGTTTACCTGAATGAAATGCTTAAAATAAATTTCAAAACTTACGTAGCCCCGTAATATAATTTGTGTATATTCGGTCTACTTTAACTGCCAGTTAATACCAACATTCATTAGAGATAAGATAGGTCCGGCTTGATATATTCTACTGTGAGTATCTCCGATCCGTATTTAGGAATGCAATTGATATATCAATATGGGGCGCAATCAGTATTTCATTGACGATTACTCATAATACTGTTATTATTGATAAAATGTATTTGACAAGTAGCTTAACCACAAACATCATTACCCTCAATGTAATGCTAATTAAAAATAAGCCTGGCATAGTTGAAATCATGTATGACCTGATATAAAGCAAGATTACAATACACACAATTTGGCCAAAGTCGAGACTTCTCTCAATATCTAGTTCATATTAAACTCAGTTACAGCTTCTACTAAAAAATTGTATATACTAAAAACAAAACCTTAAGTACGTAATTATTTCATTTAAATAGAATGAACCATAAATTTGTCCGTTTCACCTTGGATCATAATGCGCTGTTAGTCTTTGTGAAATGTTATTACGCAGGGAGAGAGACTCCCCCTAATATCACAACATAACTTTGGATTGTAAAAACATAGAACAAAGATTTTTAAACCAGTAAATAGATAAATAGCGCATATATCAGTGAATTATATCTATAACATAATTATAGTATTTTTGATCGAATGAATGAATGAATGAATGAATGAATGAATGAATGAATGAATATATTTTTTGCCAGTTCAATCAGGCAGCTAAGTAAAGTATAAAGATATAATAGAAATAACAAAATAACATGAAATAAAAATAAACGATTACCAAGCACCTTCGAGAATTTCGTATTATTATCAGATCGTAGTTTTTCACTACCATAGCCGTGTCG